>CAUYSK010015562.1:0-12465 GCA_963575035.1 Avahi laniger | reverse complement strand
TTATCTGGATAACTAAAAACATATATATAGAAAAAATTAGCTGGGCATGGTGGTGCATGCCTGTAGTCCCAGCTACTCGGGAGGCTGAGGCAGTAGGATCGCTTGAGCCCAGGAGTTTGAGGTTGCTGTGAGCTAGGCTGATGCTACAGCACTCTAGCCCGGGCAACAGAGTGAGACTGTGTCTCAGGAAAAAAAAAAGAAAGAAAAAACAAATATTTTTATAGCTGTATACTGTGTGTTTTAAGCTGTTATTATAAAAGAATTTTAAAAAGATTAAAAAGTTTATAAAGTAAAAATGTTGTAAGCTAAGGTTAATTTATTATCAAAGAAAGAAAAATATTTTAAAATAAACTTAGTGCACAGTGTTTATAAAGTCTACAGTACTGTACAGGAATGTCCTAGGCCTTCGCATTCACTCAGCACTCACTCACTGCCTCACCTAGAGCAACTTCCAGTCCCGCAAGCTCCATTCATAGTAAGTGCCCTATATCGGTGTACTGTCTAATATTTTTAATCTTTTATACTGTATTTTTACTGTACGTTTTCTATGTTTAGATACACAAATATGTACCATGGTGTTACAGTTGCCTACAGTATTCAGTACAATAACATGCTGTCCAGGTTGGTAGCCTAGGAGCAGCAGGCGATACCACGTGGCTTAGGCGTGTCGTAGGCTACATCAGCTAAGTTTGTGTAAGTATCCTCTACGATCTTCACACAGTGACAAAATCGCCTCAAGAAGCATTTCTTAGAACGTATCCCTGTTGTTAAATGATGCCTCATTATATACAGAAAAGCTTCAGTGCAGAGAAACAAAATGACTAGCGAGGCTACAAGGCAGGTTGCACTGAAGGCTGGGACGATCTGGGGCCCACGTCTCCTGTTACCCAGCCCCTTGTCTATTTCCTACTCCAGGTTCCAGATAACTCAGCCTCCTTGAAACCCATGACAAAGAAAATCAATCAACCCATTGCCCAACCCACTCACCCACCACCAACCAATAAACCCACCAGCCTCTGTTGGAGGTCTGCTTGGTTGTGCCTGACACCGTGTCTGGTGCTGCTGGGAACGGCAAAGCAGGACCAGACGGGGTCCCTGCCACCCCGGTGCTTGTAATCTAGTTGGAAAGATACGACAAAAATACATGACACAATTACAGAATCTGACAGAATGTAATAAAGTGCTAAATTGTGTGGTACAGACAATTAGAGAAGAAGACAGTATATAATAAAGTGCTAATTGTGTGGTGCAGACAATAAGTATAATAGGAGTTCAGTGAAGGGATGGATGAGTGTGGGCTGCAGTCTTCAGGGAAGGCTTCTCATCATGTCAGCGCTGCCGTGTTTATCCAGGGCATGACGGGAAATGGAATATGAAATAGAAGATAGATTAAGAGCGGAATAATGGTGCTGTACTGTGGTAGCTCTTCTCAGTCTGGATGAGGGCAGAAAGAGAAAGAGTCCTTTGAGAGGTAGCATTCTCCACTAAGAAAAAAAATCAAACAGAGAAATATCAATACCTTATTTTCTTTGCTAGTTGTATTAAAGAAAATTTCCGCAGAAACTTAAAATCATATTTTAAATTGAATAATGTTTCAAATGTCTGAGGAGAGCTCACTGTTTAAAGGAGCCATGTTGTGTTTTTCTTAAATGGAGAATACTTTTGCATTATAGATAATCACTTAGTTTATTTATCTTTATACAAAATTCCTCAAAGCAAATAGTAAACAGGTACTCTCCTATATTGCTGGTGGGGCCATTAAACCTTTTGCAAGGTGATTTGGCAATGGGTACCAAATCTTGACAATGTGCATATTCTTCAGCCTGTCAGTTTCACTTCTGGGAATTTATCCCAAGAACATAATAATGATGGCTGACTGCAAGAGTAACTTTTCTACAAGGATAAGTAGCACAGAGTTAAGAGAAACTGGGGACAATTTAAATGCTCCCAAATTAACACGTATTTATAAAATAGAATGTATAGTCACTAAAATGGTACTGTAGAAAAATATTTAAAGAATATTTTATGGTGGAAAATGTTTATAATACATGGATAAATGAAAAAAGCAAATTCTAAAATGTGTAGAGTGTGATTCCATTTTGGGTACAAACGTGTTTTATGAAGAAAAACATCTTTTATTCACAGAAACATATCTGAGTGATTAGTGATATGTGATTTCCACTTCTTTAGGCTTTTGTGAAATTTCTAAGTGTATTCCAATCTACATGTTTTTGTTTTGTTAGTTTGTTTTAGAGATGGGGTCTCACTCAGGCTGGAGTGCAGTAGTGTGGTCAGAGCTCACTACAGTCTTGGACTCCTGGGCTCAAACAATCTTTCCCTCTCAGCCTCCCAAGTAGCTGGGACTACAGGTGCATGCCACCACACCTGGATAATTAAAAAAAATTTTTTTAGAGATAGGGTCTCACTATGTTGCCCAGTCTAGTCTTAAATTTTGGGCCTCAAGTAATCCTCCTGCCTTGGCCTGCCAAAGTGCTGGTATTACAAGCATGAGCCACCACGTCCAGCTTCCATGCTACATGGTTTATTTTGTAATAAAACATATGGTAAGATCCTACAGTTCTCTGATTTAATTTGTTTTGAAAGTTTGGGTAGTCATAATTTAGAGTGTCATCCAGTGAGTTTTCTTAGAGGTGGGTAGATCTAGAGGGAGTAATCCTACAGGGAATCCTGGAAGAAGTTAGAGTCAAAGAGCTCATGGAACAAGTTAAGTTCTGGGACCAGAGACTCGTGTCAGAAGCATTATTCCATTCTCTTTTGAATTATAAATAATTCCTATTAGTAGAATGTATACCTTCTTTCTTTAGACTCATATCCATGTGGGAGCTGTTTGGGAGGGATGCATACTCTTTAAGGCTTATACAACATGAATTTTTAGCAGCAGAGCCTACCTAAGGGGGTGGAAAGCCCAGGGCATGGATCAATTTTTAAGACGTTTGGAATAAAAAAAAAAAAAAAAAAAAGTAAATGTACTGAAATAGTTTCAAAAATGGTGGTACATTTTAAATGTTGAACAAGTTGTTAGCTTTAACACACAGAATATAAGAACAGAAAGTAAAATTTCATTGTGAGATTATGTCAAGGGCTTAAATTTGAGATCTTTGGTGAAACGTGGTGTTCAGACCAAATTAGGCTCTGCCTGGAAACCATGCAGAGGATGTGGAATTATTGAAAAAAAAATCAGAAAATATGTAGAGAGGATTTTGGAGTTTTCGGTCCAGGGAATTTTCCACATTTAAAGTGAAAACAAAATAGTCTCTTTCTATTCCGAGAACTTTATTTACAATAGAACTGTTTTGGAATGGGCCTTTGTCTGAAACATTTCAATACAATACCACTTTATTTTCTCATTCTATGACTTGGTGTCATCCATTTCCTAGGTTTTGACTAATTTAAGTTTTAAAATAAACATGTTTCAACCCCTTTTAGTTAATAATTATCTATTTTAACGTCATCAGCTAGCTTCTCATCTTTCAGTTAGCAGATTGGAATTTACTTCTTTTCCTATTCCCAAAGAACGTAGAGGAGATCCTTGGATACCACAGACAGGGTACTTATAAAGTGCAGAACTTTATTTCTCACAGTCCTGGAGGCTGGAAGCCTTAGATCAGGGTGTCAGTAGATTTGGTGTCTGGCGAGGGCCCTCTTCCTGGTTCATAGATGGCAGTCTTGCTGTGTCACATGGCCAAAGGGGCAAGGGAGTGTGCCAGGCTCTCTTTTATATGGTCACTAATCCTACCAAAGTCCCCAGCTCCTAGTACCATCACATTGGGGATTAGGATTTCCACGTATCAAATTTTGGGGGACAGAAACATTCAGTCTATTGCAAGCATTGCTTCAAAGTCAGAGACATAATGGGATAAAATGAAAGAATATTTTATCATAAAAAAGACCAGGTTTATATGAAAAAGAACCAAATTAGAAAGTGTAGAGGTTAAAAATATATTTGTTGATATCAAAAATTCAAAGGGACATGTTAAACAGCACACGAGACATCTGAAGAGAACAAGCGACATGGAAGAAAGAACTAAGGCAATCACCTGGAATGCAGCACAGAGGAATCGTGAGATAGAAAAATACCACATAAGTAGGAGAAGTGGAACTTAGAATGAGAAGGTCACATGTGTACTCACACACACACATTGTTTCATCTCACCAATCTCATGGCTAGAGTCACCCCAAAAGTGGCAGCAAGGGGGTTCCCACAAGGGAATGCCCCAAACTGTCCCGAGATGGGGCAAGTTAGGGTTCCAAAGAAGCACTAAATGCCTGGCGGATCAATCCAAAGTATTTAACAGGGAACTTGTGGGCAGAGTGGGCTGAAGCATCCTTACCAGGGACAGTGACAGGAAAAGAATATTCTACGTAGGTGTGACCCCAGTGAGGGGGTCAGGGTATGGAGTTTATATGAAGGTTTAGGAACTTGGCTCAGGGCTAGGGCCATTTTCTTTCTAGTAAACCTAGATACCTTTATCATTGCCTGGGAATTTCAAGGCCCCGGTTTAGGTTCAAGCCTGCTGGGAAAAATCTGCAGCTGGCTGGGTCACGAGTGGTCAAGGCACTCTGTGATTTTAGGTGAGGACATAGAAAGAAAGTGGGGGTGGGTGGGGTGCGTACAGGGGGATGCTACACATATATATGGAGGAAGAAATGAGACGAGAAAGTAGAGAGAACAGGGATACAATTGTTAAGATATAATAGAAGTTGCTAAAAAAAAGACTCTAAAATACAGAGGCTTAAACGAGACAGAAATTTATCTCTTTCTCAGGTAACAGTCCAGATGTCAAGGGCTGGTGGAGTGGTCAATTTGTAGCTTCTATTTTAGGATCCCACGTGGCCGCTTTTAGCTCTGGCCCTCAGGTCTGCATCCCAGGCAGGAGTAGGGTGGGGGAAGTTTGCAAGGAAGGCAAAAGGGGCATGCATGCCCATCTTTTAAAGATACTATCCAGAAAACACACATATCCCTTCTGATATCACAAAGCCATTAGAGAGTGAGATTCCATCTATGTTCCCAGAAAAAAAAAAAAACATGGATAGTTCTAGTCTTAAAGGAAATAGATGTATTGCCAGTTTATCCCACAGAGGTGAGGCAATATTAGAGGAGATCATGACTGAAAGTTTCCAAGAACTGATGAAAGACAAGAGTCCTAAAAATGAAAATCAGAACATGTCCCAAGCAAGATGTATTTAAATTAAAAAACCCTCACATTGGGCTGATATTGCAGCCTATCAAAGTAAAACAAAAATATTAAAATTAACTAGAGAAAAAAAACAGGTTAACCACGAGAGGAAGATCAATAGCAAACTTCTTGTCAGCCACAACTGAGACAAGAAAACAACAAAACAATGTCTTGAAAGAGTTGACGAAAAATAATTTTCAATGTATAATCTATATTCAACAAAACTATCATTCAAGAATGAGAAAAAAAATAAAGGAATTTTCTGAAAAACAGTTTAAAAAAATAGACCCTTGCTGAAAGAGTTATTAAAGGATATAATTCAGTGAGATGAAAATTGAATACAGAAAGAGAGTATGGGATGTGAGAAACAATGGTAATCTCTTCTCTGTATAATATTCTTGAACCCAAATGCACTTAAAAATGGTCTTAAAATATACAGAGCAAATGTGATAGAATTATGAGGTTGAAAAGTGTCATGGAAAGCACCTCAGATTACAAATCAGACGATTTGGGGTGTTGGGAGTTTTTTTTTTTTTTTATTAATGCATCAATCTCACTGCTCATTACTATTCTCTTCAGGAGTTCTATTTCTTACTTATTGAGTCTTGGGAGGTTGTGTGTTTCCAGGAATTTGTTTGTTTCCTCTACATTTTCTAGTTCAGTTGTGTAGAGATTTCTGTAGCATGCAGGGAGGATATTTTGCACTTCTGTGGTATCAGTTGTAATATCTCCTTTTTCATTTCTGATTGAAACTATTTGATCCTTTCTCTTCCATTCTTGGTTCATCTAGCAGGAGCTCTATTGACTTTATCTTTTCAAAAAATGAATTTTTTTTCATTGATCCTTTGTATTTTTTAAAAATTGTTTTCCATTTCATTTAGTTCTGCTCTGACCTTTGTTATTTCATTTCTTCTGCTGGCTTTGGGTTTGGTTTGCTCTTCCTTTCCTAGTTCCTTGAGAGGTGACATTAGGTTGGTAATTTGTGATCTTTCTGTCTTTTTGATGTAGGCAATTAAGACTATTAATTTTCCCCATAGGACTGCTTTTGCTGAATCCCATGGATTTTGACATTTTGGGTCCCCTTTGTCATCAGTTCGAGGAATCTTTTGATTTCCATCTTAATTTCATTGTTCACCCAATAATCATTCAGCAGCAGATTTTTTAATTTCAGTGTAGATTTTGTGTAGATTTCAGTATTTCTCTTGTAATTGATTTCTAGTTTTGTTCCAC
Organism: Avahi laniger; assembly: GCA_963575035.1. Taxonomy (NCBI): domain Eukaryota; kingdom Metazoa; phylum Chordata; class Mammalia; order Primates; family Indriidae; genus Avahi; species Avahi laniger. Next base: position 6,037 of record CAUYSK010015562.1, on the reverse strand, counting down.
TGTGGTCTGAGAAGATACATGGTATGGTTTTGATTTCTTAAAATTTGTTGAGTCATGTTTTATGGCTTAAAATATGATCAATCTTGGCGAATGTCTCATGTGCTGATGAGAAGAAAGTATATTCAGTACTTTGGGAGTAGAATGTTCTGTAAATGTCTGTTAGCTCCTTTTGTTCTAGAGTCCTGTTTAAGTCCAATGTTTCTTTCTTTATTTTCTGCTTCGATGATCTGTCCAACTCTGTCAGTGGAGCGTTGAAGTCTGTGGCATTTATGATGCTACTGTTTATCTCTTTGCTTATATCTAGTAGAATTTGCTTTATGAATCTGGGAGCTTCTGTTTTAGGTGCATAAATATTTAGGATTCTTATGTCTTCTTGTTGAATTGCTCCATTTACTATTATATAATGACCATCTTTGTCTTTCTTTACCATTGTTGATTTAAAGTCAATTTTATCTGATATGAGAATGGCTACACCTGCTCTCTCTTGGCTTCTGTTTGCATGGAATATTTTTTCTCCGCCCTTCACCTTGAGTCTGTGTGAGTCCTTGTGGGTTAGATGTATTTCCTGGAGACAGCAGATAGTTGGGTTGTATTTTTCATCCATTCAGCCAGCCCATGTCTTTTGAGTGGGGCATTCAGATGGTTAACGTTGAATGATAGAATTGATATGTGGGATGCTGTTCTGTTCATCATGTTGGGTAGTACTGTATTGCTTTGTTTTACCTCTTGTGCTGTTGTTTTATATGAGCTGTGAGTGTTAGCTTTTGGGTGATTTCACACTGTTGGGTATCTACTGTGCTAATCCATACATAATGCAGTTCTGAGTATTTCCTATAGCACAGTTCTGGTCACGACAAATTCCCTCAGTGTTTTCTTGTCTGGTAAAGTCTTTGTTTCTTCTTCACATACGAAACTCAGTTTTTCAGGACACAAAATTCTAGGCTGGAATTCTTGGAATTCTTTATCTGTCATTTCAACATTTTCATTTTAATTGGGATCCATTACTAGAGAGCTGATGTGCTCTTTTGGGGGTGTCCTTTCAATTGTAATTTTTCATACTTCCAGTGTTCTTGTGCTGATTCCTTCTCATCCGGAGGAGCTGTTGCTTCTTGTTTTTGGATTTTCTTTTGTTTATATGGGACTTTTTTTCCTCCCTCCCTCTTAAGGGTATCCCTGTAGCATATGTTCGGTAAGGACTTTTGGCTTTGCTTGTAGGTGCTTCAATGGGGGTCTAGGCTCTGGACAGATACTTTGGTTATAGATATCCTTAGTGTGATGTTTTTCTCAATTGCTAGTTGTTTATAGGCTGTAGTGGTGGTGAGCTATGAGTGTGTGCAGATGCCCTGTCTCTTGTTGATGAGGGAAGATGGAGGTCTTTGAAATACTTTCTCTTTCCTCAGCCCTGTCGTCTTCTTAACAGTACAAATTATATTGGGACCCCCAGTTTAATCTCTGAGACAGTAAGTGGTGCTTGTGGGTAAGAATCAGCCACACCCTGTATGATTGAGTCAGTAAATGCTGCAAAAGGCAGTATAAGTTGTCCTCCCTGTCAGAAGGTGGAGCTTGCTGGAAGGAACAAGCTGCATTATTATTTTTGGGACCTGTGACTCGTTCTAGCCCCTCGGGAGAAGCACTCAAATTCCCCAGGTGATGGATGGGCCCTGGAGCTCCCAGGGGACTCCTTATTCTCCACCACAGGAGAAATTGCTGGAGGAGTGAGGCTGAGTGGGGCTGGGTCAGGTGAGCCTGCCTTCAGTCTCCACAAAGTTGAATACAAAAGTTGTCTTGTCAGGGGTCAAAGGTCTGCTCCAGGCTGCTGGGGAAAGCCACCAGGGAAGGGCTCAAGTGGCCTCAAAAAAATGGAATGTCTGCTCCTGGGGAAGGGGCCATCTGGAATTCACAGTCTGGCTGTTGGGAGTGGGTTTCACTCTTCTCCCTCCTTCCCTGCCCCTAGGTCTCCTTCCTGTGTCAGGCTGCAGGCAGGAGCTCAAACCAGTTGAGCTCACTAGCAATGGTGCTGTGGGCTGGGAGTTCGCTGTCCATATCTTGCCCCAGGCTGAGAGCACAGCTTTCCTGTGGTGGGAGGGATGCCTTGCATGTACGTGAACCCACACTGCACTCTGCTCTCAGTTCTGCCCATGCAGTCTCCTTACTTCCTGAGGTTAGTTCACAAATCTCTCCATGCCACTGAGCAAGATGATTGAGTCCTGGGGGTATGGGATCTGGCCTGTGGGCCTCTCCCCAGGTTCCCCAAATTTAATCCCTGACAGTGCCAAGGAGAAACATGCGAGTCCCAAGTTGCCCATGGAGTGCTCAAGCAGGTTTAATATTCCCCTGCTTCAGGGTATGCCCTGCTCTGCTGGAGCAGCCAGGTGAGCAGCACCAGGGAGGGCCAGTAGGCAGGGAGCTCACAGTTTGAACACCCCTTTGTCTGCCATAGGTCTTTAAGAGGAAAGGTGTGAGCCCCACTCTCTGTGAAAGCTTTGATGTAGTGTATGCATCAACAGTGGGGAAGCAGCTGCTCCTGAGAGTCTTGGTTCAATGGTCCCTTGGGGCACCCATGCCTCTTGGCAGAGGTAGGTGGGGGAGGGGAGAAGGAGGAGAAGAGTCTGAATGGAGGAAAGCTAGCACTCTTGGTCCCTCTGGCCCTGTCCTTGGAATGCAGCCCACCCGGAATGTCCAAGTTCTGGGGTCATGAGGATCCCCTGGGACTCACTGGCCCCTGTGGCTACCACAGTCTCGGCCGGAGTTGGGAAATGTTTTTGTGGGAACGAACAACACAAAAACTGAGGGGCTGAAGCTCCCTGGGGGAGGACAAAGGCACACACAATGGGTGGAGAAACAGTATGGTGCCCACCATCTTGACTTGGGTCTGTGGTGATGGGAAGTGACCCCAAGGGGGCTGGCAGCCTGGTTCTTTGTCCTCAAGAAGCTCCTAGTTCACTGGCAGAGGCAGCTTTTGGGCTCATGGGTGTAGAAAAGCTCTGCGGCAGCTCAGGAGCCTGCTGACTGCCAGAGGTGTGAGGGAGGGAGACACAGAATTCCCACCTACCCTTCCCACAGGGTTCCAAGTCTCTCAGGAGTGGATCTCTGCCAATATCTTGCTCCTTCTTGTTCTGCTCTGTAGCCTTTTCCCATGGAATTTCTGGCACTTTCCCCTCAGAATTACACCTAATCTATGTTATTTTTATTTTTTATTTTTTATTTTTTTTGAGACAGAGTCTCAACTGTGTTGCCAGGGCTAGAGTGCCATGGCATCAGCCTAGCTCACAGCAACCTCAAACTCCTGGGCTCAAGCAATCCTCCTGCTTCAGCCTCCCAAGTAGCTGGGACTACAGGCATGTGCCACCATGCCCGGCTAATTTTTTCTATATATTTTTAGTTGTCCAATTAATTTCTTTTTAATTTTAGTAGAGACGGGGTCTCACTCTTGCTCAGGCTGGTTTTGAACTCCTGAGCTCAAGCAATCCGCCCGCCTTGGTCTCCCAGAGAGCTAGGATTACAGACGTGAGCCACTGCGCTCGGCCTAATCGATGTTATTTTTTTCATCTAAAACTTTTCCCTCTTTCTGAGACAATCTGGTGACCGATGTCTCCAGTCAGCCATCTTCCTCCCATCAGAAGTTTTGGGTTGTGGCCTACACTTTGACATTTTATTACTAAGAGCTTGAGGTTAGACTAGATACTTCTATATACTAACTTAAAAACAAAAAACTCAACTCCAACACTCATTAGTTTTATGACCGTATGGTATATACTTTCTGGTTTAGAATGTAAGCTTTGGATTATGGCAGTCCTTGTTCAAATTCTTGCTTTGTAATTGACTACCTTTGTGACCTTGAGCAATTTAACCTCTTGAAGTATCAGTTTCCACATCCGAGAAATAGGAAATATAATTGTATTAGACTTCTTGGCTCCAAACAACAGAAGTTGATTCTTGTTGCATAAATAGAGAAGTATTTTATTTAAAAAAATATTGGGTGGATCACAGAACAGTTGGGTGAACTAGAAAACTGGGCTTGAGAATAAGCCCTGAGGAGCAATATCCCAAACCAAGCCATAGATTTAAGGGAAAACAGCTTCTGCTCCACAGGTCCTACTTTTATGTCACAAATACCCCATTGTAATTCCTGGGAAACAGCTACCACAAAAAAACCAGACACCCCTGCCTTTCCCTCACCAGAAAAGATGCAAAGACAGAAGGTCCATGCAGAGGCATTTTCCTCTTGTTGCTTTCTTTTGAATCAAAATCTTATGATGGTGTGAGGATGTCCTTGATTAGCAGCAACTAATTCATGTATCTAAATCCTAGCTACAAGGGAGGCTAGAAATTTGCATTCTGACTCCTATGTTGGAGTGATAGCTGCTCATACTTTGGATATTTCCCCAAATATAGAGAGAAGATTCAGAAGGTGATAGGCTACCATGAATAGAATAGATGCCCACTATAATAATAATAATAATAATATCTGCTATTTAGAATTTAAATTCCCTCCTATGCTTGGAGAATCCACCATTTTGTGAATCTTGTTAGAAGAGGGATCTTCATCTCACAGCAGAAGCCACAAAACACCAGTTAATGGTTCATTTGAAACCCTGCCAGTTAGAGTATGAACATGAGACATCAGTTCGGTTAACCAGATGTTCTTGTCCTGAGCTTTATGACTATAAGAGTGAAGCGAAGAAGCAGGGATGGTTTGACAGCCATCCTATGGGCAGCAGTACTGATTGCCATGACAGTCAGCATCTAATGTCCAGTAACAATAATGACAATAGGGTCACAGTTCAGCAGCTCTTGTTATCACATAAGCATTTTTTTCCTCATCTGAAAATGTATGGCCCTTACTTTCGAGGGTGGGTATAAGGACTAAATGAGAACTGCATATAAGAAAGGCCTCTGAGAAACATCAACACCTTATATACGCAAGGTGTTATCTTCTTCCTCTGTCACAAGCACCCCCCTTGGGAACATATCATAGTGTCTAGAGTTCCAAAAGAAAAGGAACAATCCATTTAAACTATAAGAGAACAAATAAAACATGTAAGAGGAAACAAATATGGCCACAATGTATTGCGAGGTTATAAACGAAACACCACATTAGCTCATTGGAATAAATGACAGCCAAGAACAAATTTTCATTCCATCCCTATCCCCTATTTTGACAAGTTAGTTTTCCATCATTATAGTACCCTCAATGTGCAGCTGTAGTATGACTTTTGAATATGTTCTTCTGAGGCTACAGATAAGGCCGATTCAAATTCTCTGGCCTCTTACAGTTATTCTTAGTTAAAAAGCAAAACAAAACAAAAATCAACTCAAGACACTTCATTGCCAGATTCTCATGTGGTAGAAATATGCAGTTGATATACCAGAGTTTTTTGTTTTGTTTTTATTTTTTCTCTATTTTCATGGTGCTGTATCTTTGCAATAGTCCTCATCGAATATTTATGTGCGTGGCAAAGCTTCCTTTTTGTAGCATTTGGAGTGGAGAGTGATGGCTGGAGGAATCTTGAGTCCTTTGGACCTCAGTCAGTGGTGTGCTGATAAGCAAATTCCTGGAGAGGGAAAAAAACACCCCGGTTTATAGCATCTGTCAATCACCTTGTTGTAAACACTTCTACTGTGGCCAACTTCAGGTCACCAACGTGGTGTCACTGAACGCGGACTTGGTAAGAGATGAGCACAGTTGGCTCTCGCTAGCTGAAGGTAGACAGTTTCAGCAGCACACCACTGGCAGTTTGTATCTTTAGTATTTGATTTCAAGAACACTTCACATAGGACATAAGTCACATTGTGTAGTTGTATGTGTTTCAAAGCTATGGTGCTCCCCTGAAGCAGACTTCTAATAAAAATGATTGTCTCATGGAAAACTTCAAGCTTGTTGTCCCTCCTCAATTCTTTTTTTTTTTTTTTTTTTTTTTGAGGCAGAGTCTCACTTTCTTGCCTGGGGCGAGTGCCGTGGCGTCAGCCTAGCTCACAGCAACCTCAAACTCCTGGGCTCAAGCGATCCTACTGCCTCAGCCTCCCAAGTAGCTGG
>CAUYSK010015561.1:0-16762 GCA_963575035.1 Avahi laniger | reverse complement strand
CTGAAATCAGTTGTTGTTCTCTATAAACAAACAAAAAAGTTAATGAGTAAGGGAGAATATAAACTTAATGGCTTTGTTTCTTAAAAAAATCGTTGTGATAAAATTGGTCCTTTTCCTGTTTTAAACCATTAGCTATCTCTGATTGCACTTTATGAGAATGTGCACCAAATGTAATTTTTTTCCTGATACATTCATAAGCACTATATGTAATCCAAGACTTTTTTTCATTTTCCCAATTTAATAGATTCAAATGGATTATTTACAAAAGACAGAGATATTTGAAAAATCAGCAAGCCTGTTTTAGTTAAACCATGACAGCAACAGAATCAATAGACCATATATGGGTGATCAGAGCAATATGTTTTAAAATATAAACTGTAGTCCCTTTCCAGCCAGAGGATAAAGTGCTAGAGTATAGATGTAATTAATAAAACATTTTTATCTTTCAATAATGTCTGATTTTTATTTTCAAATGCATTAATTGTATCCACACAAGCTCTAATAATTGCACGGCCTCCAGTGCCAGGCCAAAGATTGACTCCCTGGCCACATAGTGATGTGAAGTCATTGTAATGGACCCAAATTAGAAAATGATCTTGTACCACAGTTTGTCTAAGATCAACACAAAGCTACATTTAGTACCTCTGGGGTACAAAGAACAATATTGGTAAGAAAATGTTAGGGAAAAATTTAAAAGAGCTTTGTTGGTGTCATAATCGATGTTGATTTTTCATTTTTCATTTATTAATAGTCATAGTTATAACCACATTGTTATTTAATTATTGCTTATTTTAGGTATTAAGATTCTTTTAAACTTTTGAATATGAATAAAAAATAATTCAATACATTTAGATATAATTTATTCAAATAAAATAATTCAAAGTATCATTTCAAAATTCAAAAGAGATATCAGCTAACTATGGACATAAATGCCTGAAACTTATTCAATGCAACTTCAAATATTTTGCTTCTCTCTTGAAGTTCTTCAGTTCTGGCTAATACTGTCCGATGTCTTTTGACAACTACAAAATTCTAGCTTGTTAAACTATTTTTTCCTATTAAGAACTTTTGAAAATTTGTCAATCTATTGCTGTTGTTGCATATGTATGAGTAATGTCTTACAAATACTGGCAGAACCAAAAGTGCCTGAAAATCATTTCATTTTTTCACTTATCACCTCCTGTAAAGCCAAAGATATTCTTTTAAATATATGTATAAAGTTCTTGTCACTGACTCATTAAATATTCATGCCATTCCATTGAAGCTTTCACACATGATACAGTGCTATCACAGGCCTGACAACACATTTCTTCAAATAACAATGACTATGCTAAATTTTTTGAACTGTTTAAATTATACTCATCATCTTCCAAGTCAGTTGAAAACCAAGAAACATTTTTGATGTTTACTGTAGATCAAATCACTTCATAGATGCTATTTTAATTTATGAACACAGATATTGGATATTCTGAAAAATTGTTGATATCAGTTAGGGTATCTTTTGGCATTTGGGTCTCTTTTTGCCAATTATATTCTTTTAAAAATAGACATCTTATATTGTGAATGATTCGTTTTCAAACTCAACTTCAATTTTCAAAACTATACCATATTATATTCTAACTGTTAAATATTTTAAGAACAGCACATATTTTAAGATTTGACATAAATTTTTGGTGCTTTTATGTAACTATTTTAAAATTTATACCATCATATTTTACCAAATTTGGACTTGAAATTTTAGCCATCTGTGCCACTGTGCTAATTCCAAATTTACCCTGATGGTTAACAGTTAGTGATATAATTAGTTCTTCTGCATTGCTGTTACTAGTATTATCCTCGTTTCTCAAACATTCCAATCAAGTACTTTGAACTAGTTATCCAATATCCATATTTGCATAACAAATTTTTTGCCTTCTTCGACATCTATGAGAAAGTAGGCCTTTGCCCAGACACCAAATCTTTTAGGTGTCTCGATCTTGGACTTCCCAGACTCCAGAACTATGAGAAATAAATGTTGTTTTTAAGCCACTCATACTATGGTATTCTGTTATAGCAGCACAAAAAGTCTAAGATAGCAGGCGGAAAAAATATATATGTTAATGTAGCAATGGATGAATGAATCAACGAAACCATAGATTCAACAGGTGGCACATGTGTAAATTTTACATTCTTTTGTCATATAAAATCTCCAATAAGTATTTTGTACTTGTAGCTCATCTCAGTTGTTACTGAAAGTTTGGTACTTTTCCCCAAGGCCAAATCAATGAGAATGAAGAATGAGAACAAGTGGTTTGAGGAGAAAGGAAGAGAAGTTTACTAATTTGCCAGAAAATGAGGACAGTGAACTGGACTAGTGTCTCAAAGATTACCATCCTCCCTTTAAGAAGGAATACCCGGCTTTTTGTAAGGGCAATTTTCTGCAGTAGGGCTCGAACCTGGTTGACCAGTGTCACATGTCGTAGCTTCAGGCTATTGTTGTTTAAGTATAATCAGGTTTTCCGTCTTGGATCTTAGGCCATCTTGACCTTATCTCAGGTGACCACAACTTTGTGGTCCTTGTCTCTGTCTGGACAATCCCGTTTTAATACAGTGAAAACAAAACAGCAAGGAACATTTTTCTGCCCCTTTGATCACTGGCCTCAGGATGAAATGCAAGTTTCAAATGCAACCCCCCACAAAGGGTGGGGTTTTAGAGAGACAACTGGTAAAACATTCCACAGCCCTTTTTCCAACCTTGATTTCTGTTACACAATGAGTATATTCACATTTTAAGTGCTCAATACCCATATGTGGTTACTATACCAAACAGCACAAGTTTAGTATAACAGAAGACACTTGCATCCAATCTGTTGTTAATCTCACACATCATGTGGCCTCGTGAAATTTTCTCGACACTCACGAGAAAAATGAGAATAGAAGAAGCAAATGATACTTTAAAATTATAAATGCAGCATGATCTCATAGACCTCCTGAAATTATCTGAGGGAACCCTACAGGGCCCTGGACCATGCTTGGAGAAGTGCAGCTATACTGCTATTCCTGACAAAGATGAATTGATAACTTATCTTTCAAATTTTGAAAGTGCAGTGAGTCTTTCTTTCCTACTTCCTTGCTCTTATTTAATGGTGACTGAAATATACTGAGCTCCTCTCTGCCTTTCCGTATCTCAGGTTCCTCACAAAAGAGGTCGGGACTGGGAGTGATAGGTTGCACATTCGGTTCCAGACCTGTTCGGCTGTCAGGCAGACCTGGAGTGTTAGAAAATCTTTTCATTAGGCTGCTGCCTCCTTTAGGTTTACATTGGAAATGTCCATGTCCTCTGAACTCCAATCCTTCAGAAATTGCCTGCATATATCTTTTCCTCTTTTATCATTAGTCATCCTTAAAGCAGTGTAGGGATGAAGGGAAACTTCCCCTTTCCCAGGAAAGTTTGCTGAAAGATCAACTCACAATCAAAATAGGTTAATAAGAGAAAGGTTTATTTACCGTCTGCATGGGGAGAATCACAGGGTGATTACCCAGTATCCCAGTGGAATCGAGGTATTCTTATACACACCTTTTTAGCGGGGAAGGGGAGATGAGAAGTATAGGTAATTATGTTTAGGGGCAATAAATGGTTGCTAGGGAGGATGATTAGATACTTGGGAGAATGAATGGATGAGGGAAATAAATTGACTTGTAAATTAACCTGAGAGACAGGTATTATGTTTAAAATGATTTGGGCCAGGTCTGGCTGCATTCATGATTTTCTTTTCTGTGATATATTGAGATAACAGGAGGGAGGAGAAGGGAAGTCCACTGTTTTTTTTTATAGGTCAGTCTGGTTTATGTAGTTAAAGGAAAAGCCCCTCCCAATGCCTTCTGATCACTGAAGGGCCTTTAATTCAAAATACTATTTATACCAAGGAGTCATATTTTGGGGTGAAATTCCCTGAGCTCCTTCAGCAGATTCACCCCCAACCCCTCCCTATTCACCCATCTGCCATCTAGGTAAGACAATACATTGGTTCACATTCTAGAGAATTTACCCTTCAATTCAATGTTCAAAACTTATTGTTCTAAAATCTCTCTCTGTCTCTCCACCCCTACTCCCTCTCCTGCTCTCTCTTTCTCATCCTCACGCCCCCCAGGCAAATATTATCAATATTTGATATTTGAAGGCAGAGAAATTGTTCCCTCTATAGTGTTCTCTTTCTAAACTATTGTTTTTCAATAAACTTTAGGCTCTGAGGTAATTCAGCCTTTGGCTTTTAAAAATCCCTAGTTATTTTAAATTAAAAACATTTTTGCCTTTACTGCTTCTAATTAAACATGTATTTTGCCCTAAATTGTTTCAGTTGCCCCTTTTGTCCTTTTTCTTTTTCTTTCTGTTGTAACAGCCCTGCCTTCCAGACATTGAACATAGAGGTGCCCTAGTTTTCGTCTAAACAAGGAAAGGTTAAAAAGGAAAAAAATGAGTGATAGAAAAAATTGAAAGAAAAAAACTGTACACTAATTACAAGCCATGCCTGAATTAATACTTCAGGATTTTATCTCTCCACAGATGTAAATTTAATGTCAAATGGTTTCTATCATTTTCTCTCAAGAAATTTAAGGATCAAACAAGTGTTACGAGAAAATGTCATAAATAAAAATACAGGTGTGTTATTTTAAAGGAGTCATCCTTTAAATATGGATCCAAATACCATTTTGAAAGACAAATAAAAATTAAAAATAAGAGGCTTGATTTTCTCTTTTAAAAATAAGGGAAGAGATGTCTGCCTTCCCTTTTTTTTTCAGATTATTTTAGAAAACTTGTACTTTTTTTTCTTTTCTTTCTTTTTCTTTTTCCTTGTTTTGTTTTGTTTTGTTTTTAGAGACAATGTCTCACTACATTGCCCAGTCTGGAGTGCAAGTGGTGTAACTCACTATAACCTCAAATTCCTGAGCTCAAGGGATCCTTTTTCTTCAGCCTTCCAAGTAACTGGGACACCTGGCTAATTTTTTTTTTTTTTATAAAGATGGCTTCTTGCTATGTTGCCCAGGGTGATCTTGAACTCCTGGCCTCCCAGAGTGCTAGGATCACAGGCTTGAGACACCACCTCCTGCTGGCCAAAAACTTGCAAGTACTTTCTCTACTGTTAGATGTATATAAACCCTTTTTTAAACTACATAGGCCTTTTCCCCAGCTTTATGACCCAGGAACATCTTTCTTAAGAACCCTGGGGGCATTTTCTTTGAAATGTAAGCATCAAGAGATATAGCAGTCTTATTCTCAGTTTGTGTGTAAAAGAATAACTTCCTAGATAGAAGCCTGGTTTCAAGTGGTAAAACTTCCTCCTAATATGAGAAGTTTATTTCTTTTCTATATAATGCCAATTAACAAATGTGGATGGTCACCGCAATACTCAGATAGATCTAGGATAAACAGTGTGTGACAAATGGTGCTCTTAAGTCTGCTTATTTGAGGACTAGTTATTGTTTATCTTGAAATCATGTATATATACTGGATGGTTCCTGCTTGGTGAGACAAAATGATAAGATTTCTTTCTGTCTTTGTAATCTCTTAGTGGGTACTTGAGATGCACATCACATTCTGGTTTAAGGCTTATTCAATAATAAAAGTGTTTTTTTTTTTTTTTCTCCCTTGTATGTTTGTGGAGTGGATTTATAGGTTCGAAGAAAACTTTATTTTAAATTAATATTTCTCCATCATTTTATCTTTAAAAAATCTGTGAGAGATGGAAAGATGAAAGCTAGAGAAAGACTAACACTGTTATAAACTATAGGTTAATTAAAATGCAACACTAAGCACTGTGTGTGGCTGCCCACTGCCTGGCCAGCAGGCAGCACTGGTAGGAATTTGAAGACAATCCACCCCTCCTGCTGCGCTGTGCTCAATTCACAGAGGTGGCTGCACTGACAAGTCAGTATAAAGGCAGAAAACGGTGTCAGCTCTCAATGAAGGCCTGGAGGGTAAGTGAGAATATGAGGACCATTATATCATAGCATGAAAATTATAAAACTGAACTGATTCCCAGACAAAATGGGCAAATACAGAACTCTCAAGTGAAAACCAGCCACATGGCTGTCTTAAATGAAGCCAGTACCATGTGCAATGTTCCGTATAGAAGATAGCACATCTTTGTGAGACGGAGCAATCTTAGCATTTGAGAGTTCATGTCAAAGCTAGATAGTGGAAGAATGAACTTAAGTTTCTATTAATATATGGATCACATACCCTGCACAATCCTCCTCTTATGAACTGCATGTTTTTGTCTACCAAAATTCTTATGTTGACTTCCTTATCCCAAGGTTTTTGGAAGTGGGGATTTGGGAGGTAATTTTGTCATGAAGGTGGAGCCTCATGATGGAATTACTACTCCTATGAAAGACATAAGAGTTCTTTCTTCCTCTCTCTCTACTCTACATTATAAGACACAGCAGGAAGAAAACCATCTGCAAACTAGGAAGAAGGCCCTCATCAGAACCTGATCTTGCTGGCACCCTGATCTTGGACTTCTAGTTACCAGAACTATATAAGAAATAAATTTCTGATTTTTAAGCCACTCATTTTATGGTATGTTAGCAGCCCAAACTAAGACACTTCCCAACTGAAATAACTAAATTGTCATACACACACACACACACACATACATATATACCTATATATATGTATGTATGTATATATATGTTGTATTATTGCCCCCATATATTAAACCTGTGTCCTGCAACTTTGAAGTGCTTTCAAACGTGGTGTTTTCTTCCTTGCCCTGTTGATATTATTAACTTAGCTATGTGACTTGTCTTGGCTATTGGAATGTTAGCAGATGTGACACAAACAGAAGCTTTAAAGATACATGCAAAATTTGACTTTAACTGTTGCACACAAGAGAAAAACATATCCCAGGTAGTTGCTATCAGTTCTTTCTAGAGTCCAGAGTTAAGTCAAATAGAGGAAAGCTGAACTCAACTGAAGACGGGAGTGCAGCTGACCAGCCAATGTCAGGCTAAATAACCTCAAACACAGCACAAATATGAAAACGAATATATGTAGAACCATAATGATGATAATTAATGTGTGTTATGTCTGCTGACCTATCAACAGCAAGAAAATGGTAGAAATAGGGTAAATGTGTTGAGGGAAACTGTCAACATGCTCTCTTCAAGAAATAAACCAAAATAAAGACATTTAATATAAATAAAAACAGAAAAGTTACTAAAAAATATCCTATACCAAATAAAATTATAATACAAAGAATTCCTTTTAGGCAAAATAAAAAACAAAAAACATTCAAGATAGAAAATCTGAAATACAAGATAAAATGACAACCAAAAATATTGGAAATATATATGGGTAAGTATTAATAAATGTTTAATACAAGATTAATTATAAAGCCTAATCTATAATAGAAAGTAAGATTGAAACCAAGATATTAAGAATTTTATTTCATACCTTGTGAGTGATCTAATCAGAGTTAAAATACTCAGATGAAGGATTAATAATACAGTGATTGACTTTGGACTTTAAGTAACTAACCATTACAATTCAGATAGGGTAATATTAAAAGAATCAGCATAGAATAATTTCCAAATAGTACAGAGAAAAAAATGATGAATGGCAGGGGAAAAAAAAAAAACAAGCCAAAAGAATGCAAGAAAGGAGGAGATACAGAAAAGAATAGAGAAAGAGGAATAAATAGAAAGCATATTTTAATATGGAAGATAAATCTAAATATATCAATAATCACAATATACTCTACTTTTCATATTAAAGGAAATTTTTTTCTATTAAAGGGTAAATATTTTTCTGAAAGGATCTAGAGAAAAAACAACCAAGCAAAAAACAGAGCCAGTGTGCTTATATTCATAGTAGTCAAAATAAACCTTAATGACAAAAACATTAATAGAGTTAATTGGGTCAAAAGAAAATAATCAAAACATTTAAACTCCTAAACATATACCTAAAAGCAATTTTCAAAATACGAATAATGAATTTTGACAGGAATAGAGTGAGAATTTTGTCAATCTATTGTTACTATCATACATGATATTTTAGTACAATTTTTTAAGTTGATAAATCATGCAGGTAAAAAGTTATTAAAGATAGTGTTTGTTAATAGCACAATTAGCAAGCATCATTTAATAGACCCATATAAAACATTGTATTCAATAACCAGCAAATACACAGTCTTTTCAAAACCACATGATTACTTATGAAAACTAATTTCATGTCTGACCAAAATGCAGCCTCAAAAAGTTTGCAAGTATTGATAAATTCTCTCACTAGAATACAAATAAATTAGAAATCAGTAACAAAATGTACTGGAATAACACATTTATTTGAAATAAATACACTTAAAAATATACTCCTTAATAAATAATAAGTCATGGAAAAAATCATAATGTTTATTAAAAACATTTAAACTGAATGATAATGATAAGCCTACCTAGCTTTGTAGGATGCTACAAACTGACAGTTAAATTTGACACTTTGTGTATGCTTAGAAAAGAAGAAAGTGTGAAAATTTATGATGTAAGTCTTTAACATAAGAGATTAGGGAAAGAACAAGAGGACATACTAAAGCAATTAGAAAGAAGGAAATTACAGAAAGAAGAACGGAAACAGGAAACTAAAGAAAATAAAGCAAAGCTTCAATATAAAAGACCCAAGAAACAAAACCTTTATTTGACAAGACTAACAAATGAAACACAGCACTGGTAAGAGAAACCAAGAAAATAAAACAATGGACAAAAATAGCCAATAACAAGTATGAAGAATGTTGTACATCTACAAACATTAAAAGAAGAGACTATCTTAAATACCTTCATGTCAATATATTTATTCAAGAACAGACAATTAAAATCTTCCAGAAAAGAGAAACAGAGTGAATGGAATAAGATATCCAACTTATTTTATAAATCTAACAAACTTTGATATTAAAATTAAACAAGGATAAGGCAAGAAATAAAAACTTCATGCCGATCTCATTTCAGAGCTGGACTTAGATGGGGAGTTTGATTTTTAGAAATCAATAAATAATATTTAGATCAATGTGAATAACCTAGAATAATGTAAATAACCTAAAATCTTAGATAAATGAGAAGGTCTCTAGTAAAGAAACTTAGAACATAGCGTCATGGAACAGAAACCACTTTTTGAGAACAGGTGTCAGATATTTTGTGGATCAAAATCAGATTTGTTTCCTAATAGCGACAGCTATTGACATAGCTGAATTACTAATTATGAGAAATCCTTTAAAATCTATAAACAAGGGATCTCAGATTGGCTACACTGGTTGAGTCACCTACCTAGAGGATGACTTTAGGAAGGTTAAGCACTCTACTGTTGACTCGCAACATTTTAATATTAATTAATTAATTTAAAAACACACAACATGAAATCCACCCTCTTAACCCTCTATGAAGTGCACACACTGTGTTGTTAACTATAGGCACAATGTTGTACAGGAGATCTCCAGAACTTTTTCATCCTGAGTAACTATGCCTTTCCAGCCACTAAACAGCAACTCCTCATGTTTTCTTCCCCTGTGCCCCTATGACTCCCATTATTTTTCTGTTTCTATGAGGTTGACTACCTTAGACATCTAACAAAAGTAAATCATTTAGTATTTGTCTTTTTGTAATTACCTTATTTTACTTAGCACAATGGAAAACAGTATGTATTTAAATTAAAAAATTGAATTGAAAATATGATCTCTCATTCAGTTGTGTGCATACTTCTAAAAAAAAAAAAGAAAATATGATCTCACATGTTCACTGCATCATTATTCAAAATAAGCAAAATGTAGAAGCAACCTAAATGAATGGATACAGAAAATGTGGGTTATAGATACAATATTTTAATTTTATTTTATTATACCCAGCTTAGTTTCTACCTTCATTACCTGCCTTGCACAGTTAGTCATTTAACTGTGCAACCCTCTCTCACTCCTCATTCTTCTGTTAACCAAACCCAGTGTTCTGATGTCCGTAGGTGACCATAGTTCCCTCCATGCTCATATTATCATGTGCAGATGTGTACATAATTAATATGCAATGTAGAGATTTTTCTCACAGTTTCACAAATCTAAGCTAATTTTGTTTACCATACACCGAGTCTTGTCTTATTTTCATAAAGATGAAGGAAATAGCATCAAATCTTTAAATACTTGACTAAAGTTTTAATTTATGCACATACTACTCTATAGAATAGATGAAACATATTTTTTCAAACATTTTCCTGTTAACAAGATCCTACTTTGTTTTCAATTTAAAGACTTTCTCTTTTCTTCATTCCTCATTTGCACGTCTTTATTTTCTCTTTTGAAAACTCATGGAGAATAGTGACCCTCTTGTGTTTGACCCTCTCTAGTTCCTAACTTTTTTTGTCCTGTTGTTCTTTGTTCTTTGTCATCTGAAATTGTCAGGATCTCATCTTTCATATCTTCATCTCTTCATTTATTCAGATTAGTTGCTCTTCAACTATTCAGCATTGTATAGAATTTTTTCATATTTCCTAATTTCTAAGAATCTGCTTCTTTACATTGACAATTTTTCTTCTCTTCTAGAAGTAACATTTTAAATCTGTAGATGTTAATTAGATCATTTTAAAAGTACTAACCACTTCTTTACTTGCTGGGAAATGAGGGTAGGATGATGGCGAAAGTTACATAGCTAAGATCTACCTTTATGAAGGAAATTCTGTTTTATTAACAATTATCTTCTATTCACCCCATTGGTGTGACAGTGCTTTCCACTCTAGGATTATAGTGGTAACTGAACGCATATCACCAGACACTGGAAAGGTAAGATCCACGTTGGTTTTTAGTCGTATGTATTGGCAGATTGAGAGAGGAGGATGCAGCACTCCCTATAGGGCCACGTGAAAGTTGCACTTGGGAACGAAGCGAAGAACCAGGGAGTCTATAAGGCAGTATTTGCAGTAACAAGAGAACCAGGTGATTCCTAACTCTGATAGGAGAAAGTGATTGATTTGTTTAAACAATTCCATTGGCTGGCAGGGAAATAAAACATGGCACGCAAGTGTTAAGTAGGAACTAGCTTTGTTCCCTCAATAATGAAGATTATTTAGCTAAGGGATCTTATCTGCTGGGTGAGGGGTAAGGGGTGAGAGGGAAATGTGATTAGGCCCTTCCAGTTTCTTTCTCATTTCACAAAATATATTGCACTTTAATGCTAGGATTTACACGACAAGTTCTAATAAGACATACTAAACGAGATGAAAATTCAAGAAAAAAACAAAAAGGGCATGAAAGTCCCTTTCTGTTATTTTCAGAGAATGATTTTAAAAAGGAAACAGTAAGATGATTCTTTAAGGCTTATGTTGATTCATTTTCCGGTTTAAAAGAAATACGGCCACTGTAAAGACAAATAAAATTTGTTTGACTTGAAAATAACAATTAGAAAACCTATTAAAATGACATTTAAGCATCTATGAGCATGTATTTATTGTTTCTGTAAAGTAATGTATCAATGTGAATTCATAATAGCTTTAATTTACTTTAGTGTGTTAATGTCCTTGGAAATATATATCAATCGAATTAAATTGAGAAGGGATATAAACAACCTCAGGTTTTCTATGTATCTTACTATTAGCATGCTCACATTTAACTTTTAAAAGTAAAGATTACATGATGGTTTATACAGAATTTAAGCAATGCAGATCACACACATACACATATACATACACATACTTGCTCACTGAATACTTTCATACATTCAGTAAATATTTATTGAATAATGTGCACCACGCTTTGGCAAGCCCCCAAAAGAATATAGATATTCACAATGAGTTTACAACCAAGACAGGAGACAGACATGTATGTGGAAGATTAATCAAAACTTTTGATGAAGTTGAGCATGAGCCAACTGCTATGGGTGTATGTATGAAAGATGAAAACAATTATATTTAAAATAGGTAATATATGTCATGGGGAAATATTAAATTTATATTAAAAAACAATAGTCCAATGGTCATTCCATGGCTTCTACAGCTACCACTGCATACTATTAGTAATGTTTCATATTTGCTTTGATTTTTAATTTTTAATTATTAAAATTACATAATAAATATATCAGTAAATTTCCAGAAATGTATTCGAAGTGATTAAATTAATCATATCCTTAGTAACATTTTTCTAAATAACATCTCAATATACAAAAACATCAAATCTAGCTTTGTGAAGAATATTGTGTATATTTTTAAATTTCAATATATTTAGGGAACATAAGTGCGGATTTGTTACATTTACACTTTCTACACTAGTGAGGTCTGGGCTTTTATGTACCTATTGGTGTACATTGTACCCAATGGGCAAGTTTTTATCCTTCACTTGCTGTATATTTTGTTTTGTTTTGTATAAATAGGTTTCCTTTGTATGTTTTGTTTAAAGATTCTTTTTTTCACATTTAAAATGTGCTAAAATATTCTATGCCATTAAGACATATATTCCTCATTCTTTCTACTTGCTGAGTTAATTTCATAGTATAATTTATCACAATATATCTAATCCTTTTTAATTTTTGTGATCATTTGTTTTCATATATTCATATTTAAAAGCACCATTAAATAAAAACTTTTATGTGCCTACTGCAAATATTTCTCTAGGACAGTGAGCAAAACTGTTTTGAAGCTAAAAGTTAAGAGAAAACAGACATTTTTATAAATAACTTAAACTAAATTTGTAACAAATGTCTTTTTTATTCCTTGAATTTCCAGTTTTCTTTAGGATTTATCTTGCTCCTTCTCTTTTTGGATATTGCTGTCTTTGGGAGTTTTGTGATATTGTTTGTCCTTTAATATCCATGAATTAATAACTTAATTAATTTAGATGGTTGCCTGTGTACTTTAAAAATGTACATTTTGAAGTCACTTGTTCCACACAAATTATTCCCTGAAATAGAAAGCTAGTTGTAGAGAATTATAAATGAATGGAGTTTATAAAATGTCAGGATCTTATTACAGTAGTTGAATGTGTGAGCTAGAATTTACCTTAATTGTAGGTTTGAAAATCAGACTCCAGCTGCTTACAAGTCTCTGAACCATTCAAATCCACCATTTCCTCACTAATAAGAGATAGGACAAGATGTGATGCAGTTTTACGACAAACATTTTGAGGTTGATTAATGAAGAAAGAGGATTCAGTGATGCCTAAATTTTATAATTTTCCATAGTGCTTAAAACAGGCTGTCCTGCAGGACATCTTCTGACTCAATTCTTTAGGTAAATCCCATGGCCCTTAAAACTCGACAGGAACATTGTATTTCTAACAAACCTATGAACTCGGTTTACTGAGAACTGCATGATTTCCTTCATTTCCACTGAAAGAGTCCACTGCAGTGTGGTAATAAGCAAAGGGGGGTATTTGCCAAATCTAGGTGGCCTCAGTTTTATTTGCTAGAACTAAGGCACAATCAGAAAACCGAATAAAAGGGTATGTGGTTTATCTTTGGGCAGCATGACTGCACTACCGAATATGACATAAAGCTCAGAGAATAAAGTCAAGTTATCTGAAGAGTGATTTTGCAATATTTTCAAACTTGACTGTACTTTGAAATCAGCCGCAAAACTATTTCAACATATTGATTCCCAGGCCTCCATCTGACCATTTAATTCAGAATCTCTAGTGGTAGGTCCCAGGTATTACTATATTTTATAGTTATCCAGGCGATTCTAGCACACACCTGGGTGGGGAATCACTATTAGTTTGTGAATTTTAAAAAAGATGCTTGGCTTGGAAGACTTTTAAAATCTATGTAAAATAGTTATGACTTTTCTCTATGCAAACAACTTAATGTATTTCTCTTTGGAAAAGTGTGGCCTTTATTAGTTTTGGGGTATGTGTGGGTATATGTTCTCCCCTCTCCATGATTATTGTGGTGGTTCAAAATGACACAAGTTTTGTGATTTCTCATACACTGGGATGCTGAGTCTGCATCAAGTTTGTTAATATATTTTTTAAGACAAATTTTCTAGTTTTGTCCTGGGAACAAATACTTGGGGACAGTTATTCCTTCTTCACAATCTTCCTATTTGTAGAAGGGAAAAAGTAAGGAGCAGCCTGACTTGGCTCATCTCAATTAAAATACAGTAGCTCTATAATTAATGTAATAATTAAAAGTACTATAATTCATCACTATAATGAATGCCATGGAGTCTGCCTGCATACATTTGCTTGTTCAGGGATATGGCTTCCTTTTCTAGGGCTTATCTCCTTATTATATAACACTGGCTAACTTATGCTCTTTAGTCACTCACCAAACTTTCTGGATTACAGATAGCACCCTACTGTCTAGTATTTTGTCATAATTTTTATCATCGTCTGTATTTAAATTTCTCAAATTTTATTATAATTTCAATAGATTTGAGGAAGGAGAGGCAAAATGCATATACTTAAATCAACTATCTTAAAATGGAAATCGGATTTGATTTTATTTAAGGAATTTAAAAATATGTATTTGTACTTTATTAAATATTTAATAAAGTTCAAATTATATGTGATTTCATTTTATACTAGTATTTCAGCTGTTTAGACTTAATTTCTTTGTTATTATTATAGAACTTCAAATACAAAACCATGACAGGAATATTTACAGAGGAAATAATGTGGACCTTTTCAGTAATAGCAGTCAAGTACAATGTGCCGAAGATATCTTCAAAAGGGTCTACAGTAAACATACTTTATGATGAAACATTGAAACCATTTGTCTTACAATGGAGAACAAGCAAGAGTGATCACCATTACCAATTCTTTCCAACACTGCAGTGGTGGTTTCTCATTCATTAAAAGAAAAAAATAAATTATGTAATTATGTAATTTTAATACAAAATTAAAACACTAGAAATAAAATATTAAGTTAGTAAGAATATTACAAATATAAACTCATAAAATATGTACAGAAATTAATTACATCTCTATACTTCAATAACATAAAATGAAAATATAAAGAATACTTAAATTGGCATTGATAGTATAAAATATCTAGGAATAAACCTAACTAAAAAATTGATAAGACATTTATGAAATAATTAGAAAATTCTATTTAAAAACAAAAATGAAGACCTAAAAAATGGAGATAGATTAAAATCATGAATCTCAATCTTCCAAGTTATCTATAGATCTAGCATTAACATGTAGTCCCTATAAAAATTTTATTCGTTTTGAGCAATGTGATAATCTGACTAAATTTATAGCAAGGAGCTAAGTTTAAGAATATTCATTTCTAGAGAAGAAGTGTAATGATGTCTAAAATATAGTAAGATGAAGAAGTGAAGTAATTAATATATGGTATTGAAATGAGGATTAAAAACCTGAACAATGGTAGAGAATTAGGAGTCAGAAATTTGACTGCAGTCTGTTTCAGTAACTATTGCTGTGTTAAAAATGCACCAATATTTGATAGTTAAAACCAATATCTACTTTATTTTCTCCTAAATCTCTAAATTGGTCTTATTCTTCTGGTTTGCATGGTATAGATAGAGGTACGGGAGAGGAGAAGTTGGGAACTCCAAAATGTCCTCACTCATATGCCTGGGAAGTGACACTCTCTGGTACCTGCTATCTCAGGTGAGACACTCAGCAAAGGGTTTGGTTTATCTCCATTTGGGACTCTCCACATATCTGCTTGGGTTTCCTTACCCAAATGCAGATGTTGAGTCCCAAAAAGAGGTATTCCCAAATGAAGGCAGAAACTGTAGATCACTTAAAGTTTAACTTCGGAGGTTAAATACTGTGATGCTTCACCACATTTTGTTGGTGAAACAGCTTTCAGGGCCCGCTAAGCTTCGATGGGAGAGGGAATAGACTACTTCCTGATGGAGGAGTACCAAGATCACACCACAGAAGAGAATGTGGAATGGGAGATCTACTGCAGCCAGTTTGAAAACATCTAAATCATCATACTGGTTGTTGCATATCACTGGGGAAATACTGAGCTTTTCAACAAATTGCAGTGAGATAATTGATTATTCATTTGAGAGAGAAAGGTTGAACAATTCCACTACATTAAACTCTACAACTTTGGTTATAAATCCACAAAGATACACCATAATCAGTAACGGGAGTTAAAAATAGCACATAATAGAACGCATTTGTAACCCATACAACCTGACAAAACACAAGTAACCTGAATAAAAACAAAAATATTATAAATAATTAAGAAACATAAAACAAAAATGGATAAATGAACTTAACAGAAATTTCACAAAAAATGAAGAACAGATGGTCTATACATTTACAAGAGAATAATTCATCTTACTGGCAATCATGAAAATGAAAATCAAAACTATAATGACTGACATTCATGTGTACTCATATAATCAAAAAAAGTCAGAAATTACCACATATTTGCCACAGTATGAAACAAAGAAGGGCAGGCTCACGCTAAGTTCATTTTTCCCTGAGGAGC
This sequence comes from Avahi laniger, assembly GCA_963575035.1. Taxonomy (NCBI): domain Eukaryota; kingdom Metazoa; phylum Chordata; class Mammalia; order Primates; family Indriidae; genus Avahi; species Avahi laniger. The sequence continues at coordinate 352 of CAUYSK010015561.1, read as the reverse complement.
TTTTTTTTTTTCCCCCAGATGAAAAGATTTATTAGGCATCATTTCATTCTAGCCATATATTTCAACACAGGTTAAAGACATATACTAGATTTGATCTTTATCTCAAGGCTGTTTCCAGTGGCATTTATTGTTCAAAGGCTTTCTGACTTGTATCCTTTCTTAGTTGCTTATGCCAAACATTTATATCCTTGAATCATTGGACTTTTTTTATTCTCTTTCATGTCTTCATGTAAAACAGACTATTCTTTTCTGCACATATTGCTTTCTGATGAAATTTTGTCAAATGTAGCTAACTGAAGCAAGGCATACCATGTCATTAACATTCTTTTTTCTGAACTCTCCTGCTAATGCC
>CAUYSK010015560.1:0-32671 GCA_963575035.1 Avahi laniger | reverse complement strand
GAGTTGTGGAGCCCAGGTCTGAGCAGAGAGTTCAGATTAAGAATCTGAGCCTCTAATCCTGACATGCAAGGCCAAGTGCCTAAGAGCAAGGTAAAAAGTCATAAGAAAACACACCAGCTGCGATGAAAGCCTCAGGGGTGTCGTTAAAAAGCAACAGGGTAAATAAACCACGGTATATCCAGACAATGGGATATTATTCAGGGCTAAAAAGAAATGAGCCGTCAAGCCATCAAGAGACGTGGAGAGAACTTAAATGCATATCGCTAAGTGAAAGAATTCTATTTACAAGAGCTGCATGATTCCGACTGTATCGCACTCTGGAAGAGGCAGAACTATGGAAAGAGTCAAAAGATGAGTGGTTGCCAGGGTGAACCTTGATCAAGTCTCTTCCCACACCGCTTCCTGATTCTCTAATACTCTAAGGAATAAGAAGGAGATAAATATAAGCCAACTTCAATTTTTTTCCCTTGGGATTCATCTCCAAATAAGCCTACCTCTTTGATGCTGAAATAATTCTAATCAACTATTTAGCAGAAAATGTAATCATTATGTTGAAAGTGAGCTATGGTGTTTGTTTCTCTTTTTTTCAATAGATTTAGGGGTACAAGTGATTTTTAGTTACATGGATTAATTGGATAGTGGTGGTGTCTGGGTTTCACTGTACCCATCACCCAAATAGAGTTTATTGCTGCCAATAGGTAGTTTTTCATCTCTCACCCGCTTCCCACCCTTTCCCTTCTGAGTCTCCAATGTCAGTTTTGACACTCTGCATGACCATGCATACCCACAGCTCCCTAAGGGTTACCTGTGGCAGCCTGCAGGCCAGCAGGTGCCTGCAGAGGAAGAAGATGGTCTTCTGATGCTTGGATGAGCGAAGCTTGTTCTCAGCTTGGACTTGTGACAGCCACTCCTCCACCTAGAACACTGCTCCCTCAGGTCCAGGGGCTAGCTCCTTGACATTTTCTTGTTTATTTGCTCATGGCTGGTTTCCCCTTCATTAGAATTTAAGCTCAATGAGAACAGCCACTTTGTCTTTCCATCTCTCTCCTTAGCTCCCGGAGTGATGTCCTGCAACAATAGAATAATAGGAGCTCAACAAATATTTGCAGAATGTTGAAAGAAGGTATTATGCTTTCTTGTGCTATAAGACCAAAGTGCTCCAGACTTAATTTTTCAAGAGAAAATGGGGCAGCCATTCAAAAAAAAAAAAAAAAGCAACAGAGGAAAAAAACACCTGAATAAAAGCATATGCTTAAAAAAATCTGGCTTGCGTTTTACATTTTTGCAAAGGAGACATAATTAAAGTGTTTCACTCTCCCCCTGGATCTCTGACAGCAAAATTAGCATGAAGGAGAACACTACATAATGGGAAGCAAAGGTAAGCATTAAAATGTTGTCTGTCTCATGCAAATTGCACAATCTACTTCTGATTCATGACCAAAAAAAAAAAAACCACCTTTTTTCCTGAAGTCTTAGAATTGATAAAGGTCAGTTGAAATGCTTCTGAAATGCCTTCCCTTTGGGTGTAGACTTTGCGTAAGGAGTATGTATTGGACACTTCTAAAATGCTGTCAACTACCCTAGGCACTGGGGTGGCAATGACGAAAAAGAGACCAAGTCCCCCCTCTCTCCCTGCCAAGGAGTTTACAGTCTAGGGGTGGCTGATCAGCAAAACAACACAGAGTAAGAAATGGTATAGACACGGGTGTTACGGAAGCATGGGGCAGGGCGTGCCGGTAGCTTCTTGCAAAATGTGGCTGTGAGTGAGATCCCGTCTCTAAAAACAACGTGGCTGTGAAATCCTGATGTTGAGGAAATCAAATTTAATGATGAACTTTGAGCGGGTATGATGGGTCGGTCAATCACTAACCTTTTACTGAGGGCTTCCTCCGTACCAGAACTCTCCTGGGTTCTGTGTGTTTAGCCTTCAAGAAACTCACAGTGTGCCACCGTGCTGGGTCAGCGAAGGCACCCAAAGGCCATGTAAGATCGCTCTCTTTCTCCACTGGGCTTCGGACCTCAGCGCGCCACAAGATGGGTGTGGGCATTTGCAGAAACAATCAGATTAATTTATTTTACCCTATTGGCAGCGGACATTCTGACCAAGCCCTCAAAGGAGCATGAAGTAGGAAGAGAATCTGTCAGATAACTCAAAGGCCATCCCTAGCCTCTGGGAATTTATATCAAATCCTTCAGAAAAATTCATGGCCTCGCTCATTCCTGTTGCAGCAGATATATCTTCCCTTTTCGGAAGCTACTCATCTCTCTCTGTCTCTCAGGCAACTGTTGGACGGGGTCCAGGTTCTACTGAGATGGGTGGGATAATTTGATTTACGGCAGTAGGGAAATAGGCTTTCAGTTAGTTTTTGAGTCAGAAACATCTTATAACTCCAAAATAAATGGTGACAGGAAGTGCAGTCCGTGCCAAATGCCCTTGCGTTGGGTTCAGTTAAAACCGTCAAATTTAAAGCGAATGTTGATAGCACTTGCTCATTAAGAAATCTGCTACTTCTTTGCTCAGGAAAGCATGAGATTGAATTCTCCAAAACGCTTACCTTCTTCCCCTTGCTGGTATCTTTGCTCAAATCTGGCTTCTTCTTGAATTTCTCCTTCCTGTCACTGTGGTTTCGGTTCAAGTGATTTCAGGGAGAATGACGCAGATGGGGTTAGATGTTGTAGTTGCGACCCTGGCACGGCCTGGCTGGTGGCCGCTGCAGCTCTTCCTAGCACTGTCTGGGTGTGCTGGGGGGAGAGCAAAGCTATGGACACCCAGTAGGGAGGAGGGAAGCAGACTGCTGCCTGGAAGACCTCAGGTGGCATAATGCCCTCACATACCCACCTAGCAGCAAGGACATGCCCTCTCTGCCTTGGTAAGTCCTTGGATTGTAGTTTATCCAATAACCCAAGAGACAAAGCTCCAAGTTCCCCGGTTAGCAGCCCTAGAGCTGAAAACCAAAGTTTTGTATGTACTTACAGCCAGAAAACGTTAAGAATGCCTTAGCCTGACAAGCAGAAAATATCAATGAATTCAGTGAGGGTTTAAATATAGAGCCTAACCTTATTAAGAAGAGATTGGAGATATTTGGGCCATGTCACCAAAGCTTTTAAATCAACATTATGGGAAGTAACTCCCACAGATCTTGCCAAAGACAGATATATGGATTGGAGTTTTGACATAAAGTGGCATTTGGGAATGTACTTATGTCTAAAGGGTCCTAGAATATTAATTGTTGTTTTTAGTGACAGCGAATTATTATGCTCACTTAAATAGGGAGATGAAGACAGCATCAGTGGAAATAAATAGCAAGGATATATCCTGTTTCTGCTCCGTAGATACCCCACCTCCATGAACACCATCACTACCACAACTAGGGATAACTGGCATTATCACGGATCTAACACACCAGGAAGTCTATTTACAGGCATGATCTCATTTAATTACAGAAAACCTATGAAGGAGAGATTATTATCACTTCCATTTTGCAGATAAAAAAAGTTTTCAAATTGTTGTATAATTGACCTGTGGTCACACAACTAGTAAATTACAGAGCCAGTCCCAACAAGCTTTGTGATTTCGAAGACCTTGCTCTTGGACATGACGCTGCCTTTGATGAGAAGTAGCCCTGAGCTGTGGGGTCTTCCAACTTTCCTCCCGACAAGCATTTCCCAGGCTTTGGTTTGACCTCTGGTTGGGATCGTGCATTTTCAGCTTTCTCCATGAGTCTCCGCTAATAGACTCATCTTACAGGGATCCTATGGCCTTTCTTAAAACATAAACCCACGCACAGAACAGATGCCATTAAACAAATACCAGATCAAGATAGAATCTTGGATTTTGCCCTTAAAAAATTCCTCGCACAAGAATGACAAATGGCACTGCTTGGCGTGATGCTGAGCTGCTCCCCTTCGGTTGTTTGCCTACGTGACCAGTTCTCCTACTCCCGTCCTCTCTGTAAAGCCTGGTGAGGTTTGCTCAAAGCCTGGCAGCGTGGAGCCTTTCTTTTTACTTACCCCCTGGGAACAGCTGGCAGCTGTTTGTTTCCTACCTGTGAGCTGTACAGACCACACTTCTCAGTTGCAGCCCTGGGAGCCGGGAGCCAACCTTGAGTTAGGTCCAGATATTTGTTCCCAATTTGTTGATGAACTCGGTCAGTTCCCTGCTGGCCTCTGGCTTGGTTTCTGCCGGCATTATCTGCACTGAGGTTTGCCAGATGCTTCCAGTGGGCCTGCTTATTTAGGTTAAATTGTTGATGCTGCTGTCCCCTCTGTTCTTCCCGCTAGGCTACGATTCTACGGCAGGGACATCTTGTTAGTCAGCTCTGTAGTTCTGGTACCGGGTACGGGCCAGACATGGTAGATGAGATTGCTTCACAAAGCTTGGAAGGAAGGAAGGGAGAGGGGGAGGGAGGAAGGAAGAGAGGGAGTTGTTATTATCATTATTATTTGAGTTTGTTTTTAATTGGTTTACTTTCTGGTAAATGTCCTTGAAGCAGAGAGAGGTTAGAGAAGAGAAAGCTAGAATCCTCCCCCAGACCTCTTGGATTTCTCGGAGAGAAGTGATTTAATGGGAAGGCACCAATTTGGGAACCAGACTGTTGGTGTTCAGTTTCCCAGGCCTGCCACTCACTACGTGGATGACCATGGACAAGTTTCTTAACCTCTCTGTTCCTCAGCTGACTCAGCTGTAAAGTGAGGAAAATGGAAGTATCTTTTTCTTAAGAGTTAAATGGAGAGTGAAAGAATAAAGACGTAAAGGATTAGGAGAAGTGCCAGCACGTGAAAGAACCAGTTTATTATTGTTGCTGTTGTTAACGAGGGAGCATTTAGCTGCAAAAGCTTAGAGATTCGTCTCTAGGAAAAACATGTATTCATTTGTTCTCTAAATATTTATCAAACACCCAACGGGTGTCAAGTATTGTGTTAGGTGTCAGGGAAGAGACGTAATCAAGACAGGAATGATATAAAATTCAGATCATTCATTATACATCCAATCAATCACTATTGGTACAAAGACAAAGCAAAGGGCTTCAGTGGAGAATGAGGTGGGCAGGGGAGCCTGCCCGATCTGGGGCTTGGGTGAGAAGGCTGCCTTGGGGTCACGAAAGCAGTGAGCACACCAGGGCTGGTGACACTCCAGGCTTCAAGGCTTGCGTGTGCTGCCCAGACCTGGCCAGCTGTTCCACTGCAATTCTGCTCCGGTGCCACTGGGGCACCTCAAGGATCAGCAGCTGTGAGCGGGGGAGGCGGTGCTCTTGGGCGGCACCACCAGACGGTCCCACCCGGTGCTCTGAGCAGCCCAGCACGGAGGTTCTCAAAGGCAGCTTTGTGAGCAGCAGGTGTGGGCAGAGCAGGCACCGGACAGGACCAGGGTTGGGCACGAGTGAAGCTGGTGGGATTGTCTGGCAGCACTAGCGAGGGGTCTCCTGGGAGATGCCAGGGGACCATGCCCTGCCTTAGTGGGTGAAGCCGGAGCCAACGCCATTCGGGCACTAATGTTAGCAAGTCTTCAGGTGTGGGTATCTAGAGGCTGGTGATGTCTGGGCCATTTGGGTTGCCCAAATAAGAGTTCTCCAAGTTTTTCTGTTGATTGTGGCCATTTTCGTAAGAGCTTCAATTTCTTCCCCTCTAGCTCTAAGAACTATAGAGAGTTAAAGTATAAACCAGTCTCTTGAACCCTTCCCCATTTTTTTAATTCAGAGCGTGTAATGTCTGATAATTATCTTTTTTCCCTTTTGGTATATTAGGAATCGATCTCTGTGTTCTTTCATTTTTAGCCTGCGTTTTCTGTTTCTGACGTGAGATTGTGGTGTTACTGCATATTTCTTGATAGGATTCATTTTTAAATCTTTTTAGCCTCTGGCAACATGAGACCTCGTTGGTATTTCTGGATCTTTATATGAACAAGATGTCAAATTCTTGATTTCACTAAATCATTTAAGGACTGGCTGCCTTTGTGAGCAATAAGAGAGACCTGGTTTTCTTTAAAAAGGAAAGACAGAGAATGCTAAGAATCAGAAATTATTCATATACAATTTTGCACGGGGCTTCTGTTTTCTTCCATATTTGAAATTTACCAGACACCCTCTCCAAGAACATGGTCTGTTTAAGAGATCTGGGCTGATGAACCTAGGAGATAATATACCTTATTTATAGAAGTTAGCTCTGTTTGCATCAATTTTATTGACATGTGTGTATATATACATTATATTAGATATGATAATGCTATATATAACATATTATTTCAGGAAGGAAAACCCCTATTTTATTTACTATATATAAAAATCATCATATGGTGTATAATAAAATATTATAGTATATGATGTAATATGTAATATACAGTAAATATTTTTAGTATATATTTACTATATATGGTATATATACATTTACTATATCATATATGTTATTTACTATATATAATATATTATGATACAATATATAGTATAATGTTTATTGTATATATAATATTTACTATATTTAAAATAAAATAAAATGGTAAGTTTCATTCCTAAAAAAGAGAATTTGAACCACTAGGCAGATACTCTGAATTAATTAGTAATCTCCCATTTGCTTTTTAATTCCTGAACAGTTAATACACCTGTTCGTATGAAAATGGCCAAGTTGTGGGCAATCTAGGCAAGTAATATGATTTATGGAAAAGATGCATTTAAGAAATACTGTTTCCAGAGCAAAACAAATTGATACAAGCACAGCTAACATTAGGGCTGTCCTCAAACATCACTTAGGTAAGCTGACCACGCCACCCCCGTGCTCACCCAGGACAGCCCCCGTCTCCTAACCTGCTCTCCAGGTACGCTCTTCCACCTCTCTTGCTGCTCCCTCCTCTGCGGTCTGCTCCTGACAGGATTATCCTTCGCTTTAGAGCACACCCGCCATGAAGCCAACACTCCAGGAAGATCAGAAAGGACCTCATATGACGAGGGCATCACTGTCTTGCACGACAGAGTTCAAGTGTGTCACCTTCTATGCAAACATCCTGTCCCCCGCACCAGGTGTGAGCCTTCCCTCTGCCGTAGCCTGTGGCGCAGGTTGCTTTGATTTTGCTTATGGCACTTAGGGCTGATGAGTTCTTGAGGGGCAGAGAATTCATTATCTTTTGAGTATCCCTTCCTTTGCGCCTCTGCCCCCAGTGCCCGCCCCTGAATGAATGGATGGAGGAGAACGGAAGGAAAGGTCAAGCATGAGCAGTTTTTTCCATCGCGGGTTACCTGAGCACCATTTTGGTGGAAAAAAAAAAAATTCTCTTCTAGGTGTCTTTGTCAAGTGGACAAACCACAGTACGGGGAACTGATCTTGTAATTTGAAACTGTTTTTTCTCTCTGGAGGATATTATTGCAATCGTTGAAGTTTCTTCTGCTTCTCTTCTTCCTCCTCCTCTTCCTCCCCATCCTTCTTCTTCTTCTTACTCTCTCTGTCCCTCTCTCCCTCTCTGGCTGGCAGACAAAATTCAGGACCCTCAGTTACATTTTAATTTCGGATAAACAACAAATAAATTTTTAGTGAGCACGCATCAAATATTGCATGGGACATACTTACATTAAAAGTTATTCATTGTTTAACTGAAATTAAGTTTAACTGCATGTCCTTTATTTTTATTTGCTAACTCTGGCAACCCTACCTCTTTCAACATTTTATGGTATCTTTAAGCATAGGAGAAAATCAAATTCTATGGGAACTCTCCCGCCTTTGGCCCCATTCATGAGACCCCAAACCTACCAAAGGCTGTAATGTTTCTGAGAAAAGAAGGCACGCGTTGTAGATAGAGTTAGGCCCTGGAATCAGAGTCATCTGTTCCTAAGATTGGGAGCACAGCACACACACTATGTTGACTATTTTTCCATATTTTAAAAAGAGGAAATTATGGTCGAGCTGGAGGAGGAGCAAGACAGGATTAACTGTCCCATGGAGGATGATGTGGCATCCAGTTTAGAGAAACGGTCAGTAAGAGAAATTCAATAGGGAGATGTTTCTCTTGCAGTTGATTTTTTCCCCTTAGGCACACTGTGGACGGCACCAGGAGAATTTGGAAGATTTGGAGTTACTGTACAAGGGCCGCCTTGCACATTGTATTTCTCTTTTCTTTCCCATTGCAATAACAGCCTCATCTTACTATGAGAAAAATGGAAACTGTTAACAGTACCAGGTTTTCATATTTGTTATTTTGATTTTAAAAAGACGTGCATTTCTAGAATGCTGTCTAACAGGTCAGGTAGAGACCAGCGTTTAAGCTTTTTGCCCAGCAGAGAGCAGAAAGGACACGCATCCCTGGAGCCACAAGCCCAAGCAAGGTCCCTTGAATGTACCAGCAGTGTCTCTGATCCCTACAGAGAATTCAGCATAAAGATATCCAAGATCCTTTCCTGGTCGCAGTCCTGTGATTCCAGAATGACTCAGAGACATTAGCAGCAGGTTTCCTTCATGAAATTCTCCCTTCCAGAATGTTGGGTTTCCTGGCTGCTTTCCTATCTGGTCTGCGTCTCTCCCCTTTGCTCTGCGTGTGCAACGGGAGGAAAAAGCTCTGCGGGGAGCCCTGAAATAGCAACAGCCGAGAAGCCGACATGGAGTCCGCCAGGCTCCACTGGGCCCAGGCCCTGCCAAATACTTGTCATCAAGTCACCAGCAGGACATGGGAAGGGACCAGTGCTCCAGCGGCTGTGGCTCAGACTTGTGACTTGTGTCATTACCCTCCCCGGAGAACCGGTGCCAATGAGGAAGTCGCTGAGAGAGCCCCTAGAAAACCAAAAATACCAGCTACAGCAAAAATGCTCCCTGGAACAGCAGCAGCTTAACTGCTTGTGTTCTGGCTGCGGGGGGAGGTAGACGGGTGTCCAGCAGTGGCCCCTCCTCCTGCTTCCCAGAACCGTCCCGTTCCCATGGCAACTCTGAGGATTCCTGAAAGAACTCTGACACAGGACCATGTCATCCATTGTGCGCCCAGAGTCATTCTTGGGCACCACCCAAAATCTACAAGGGAGAAGAATTCTGAGCCTTGAACATGAAATCCTGGTCATCCCAGAAGCTCCAAACTTTCAAAAACCACTGCAGTGGGTTCCACATTCTGGCCTTCAAGATCACTGTACGAAATGTGGAATAAATAAAATGCTTAGTAGAGACTGCTCAGGAAGAAAGCGGTTTCGGATTGTTGGTACCTAGAAATAGGAGCTCCATGGCGACCGTTTCCAGCGTCATCAATAGCTGGACACAAACCCCTGGAAATAAGGGTGGCTCTCAACTCTCTGCGACGGCAGTTTGTGCCTTCTCCTGAATCCAGTTTAGTGAAAGTCCTAATGGGAATAATTATTCTTTGAAAGACAGATTTATATATTACCCCAGACTCATCTTATTGCATATCTTAAAGCTAACTTTACACAGACACCTTTTTCCTAACACTGAAATCCAGACTGTTATAAAATGCTCTGAAATGTGGGCTGTCATTTCCACGAAGAGATTAGAAATTTTATGTCTTCAATGATACACCATCTGCAACATAAATGACAAGGTTGCCGTATTTAGGAATGCAGTGCACTGCTACTGTGGTTTCAGTCAAAGGAGGGAAATAATATGGCCCTTCTTTCTCATGGAGCTTACAGTTTACGGAGGACTTTTACCCACAATATCAGTTCTTTTAAAGTCTACTAACATATTGCAGTACCTATGACCTGCCAAACTTTGCAGCGAGCATTAGAGAGATGAAAGTGACCAAAGGAACTCATCAAAGGGGGGTATCGTCCTGGGGAGGGGACAATATATGTGAACAGACAATTACAATACTGTTCATCGATGAAAAATATGTATGGTGTGTTGAGAAGAAAACAAGAGAGACACCATCTAGGGTATTGTGGAACTAAAACGTTTTGAGATGACACTATTGAGAACTTATAATAACCTTTTGAAGTAACATTAATAATTTTATTTAACAGAGAAAATCAAAGTTGAGAAACTCACATGAGTGCTTCTTACAAAGAGCAGCGCCTACACTTGAATCCCTATTAGTACCAAATCTACACTCTTTCCACCATATCGGTAACAAATGTTTCTCACTTTTACTTGTACTTAAAAAATTACCAATGCAATGAACTCGATTGTTTTTTCAAAGTGGGAATGCGTTTCTTTTCTGCTGCAATTGCTGGATCATATGGTAAGATTACGGTTAGCTTTGTAAGAAATTGCTAAATTGTCTTTCAAAGTGGCTGCGCCATTTTTCATTCCCACCCGCAGCGAATGAGAGTTCCTGTTGCTCCACATCCTTGTCAGCATTTGGTGTTGTCAGTGCGTTGGGTTTTAGTCATTCTAATAGATGCACAGCGGTATCCCCCTGTTTTAATTGGCTATTTCCTACTGACATAGGATTTGAGCATCTTTTCAAATGCTTAGTTGCCATCCATATATATTCTTTAGTGATGTGTCTGTTCAGATCTTTTGCCCATTTTTAAATGGGGTTGTTTGATTTCTTATGTTGAGTTTTTTTTTTATCATATTTTGGATACAAGTCATTTATCAGATATGTGTTTCGTGAGTATTTTCTCCTAGTCGGTGGCTTGTCTTATCATTCTCTTAACAGTGTCTTTTGCAGAGCAGAAGTTTTAGTGAGGTCCAAACTATCATTTTTTTTAATAGATTGTGTTTGTGGTGTTTCTTATATAAATGGGCTAAAGATAGCTCCTGGTATTGGCTTAAAATGCTCCTGAGTTGTACAGCAGACTAGGACTGTTAGCCTAACCCCATGAGCACTACACTCAAACTCTTACACATCCAATTGCTTTAAATATAGTCCAAATAAACATATTTTTTAAAGGCCTACTTACTTTGCATACCCCATCAAATATCTGCTAACCATAAATAGGACACACCTTATAGCTAGAAAAGACTACAAACCGCTGCTGCTTTTTGGAGCTTTGCAACTCAGAGACTTCCCACCTTATTGCCAAGTGACGTCACCTACACACACAGCCCCACCTTAAATATCCCTTCCTCCCTCTGGAAGGCTCTTCACCCTATTTCCCTTCTGGATGGTGGCTTCCTGCCACTGTCGCTGAAAGGCCTCTTGCTGGGAGAAGAGGCGGCCCTGCTCAAGGGGGCCCAGTAAAGCTTGCTGCACGTTGCTGCTTCCCAAGGTCCTGTCTCTTCCTCGACCAACCCTCAAATCCTCAAACTTACCACGGTGTTTATCTAAAAACTCATTGCCAAACCCACAATCCGCTAGCTTGTCTTTTATGTTATCTTCTAGAAGTTCTATAGGTTTTCATTTTACATTTAAGTCTATGATCCATCATTTTAAGTCGATTTTTGTGAAAGTTGCAGGGCCAGTGTCTAGATTTGCTTTTTCTTTGTTTGTTTGTGGCTTTCTAGGAGTTCCAGCACTGTTTACTGAAGAGGCTACCCCTTCTCCATTGAATTGCCTTTGCTCCTCTATCAAAGACTGGTTACCTGTATTTGTGTGGGTTTATTTCTGGGCTCTCTCTTCTGTTTCATTGATCTATTTGTTTATTTTTTCACCGATACCATACTGACCTGTTTATTATAGCTTTATAGTAAGTTTTGAAGTCTTGGAGCATCAGTCCTGTGGCTTTGTCCTTCTTCAGTGTTATGTTGGCTTTTCTGAGTCCTTTGCCTTCCCATAAAAACATTAGAATCAATTTGTTGACATCCACAAAATAAGCTGGTGGGCTTGCAATAGGTTTTTTATAAGCAACATCTCTCATAACATTGTTAACCAAGCAATCACACTTCTAGTTAGATCTAATATTAATAGTTTTCCAGTTAATTATCTTAGGTTTTTCTGTTGCATCTTTTCTCATCTTAACAATTCTTATTTTAATTTCTTTGTATTGGCTAACCATTTCAGAATGATATTAAGTACAAATTGCATTTGTAGGCATTCTTACCATCTCTATTTGATAATAATGTGTTTAGCATTTCACCTATAAGTTTGACATTGCTGTTAGTTTTAGACAGACTATTTTGTCGTATTTTGTGAATAACTTTCTTTCTATGCTTTCCTGAAATTTATTTTCTTGATCTCATCTAACAGACGTTGCCTTTTATCAAATGCTGTTTTTGCATCCTTCAAAATGACTTTTGTTTTATCTGTGTTGTCACAGTAACATAGTCATATATGTCAACTTATTTTTGAATCTTGAACTTTCCTTGAATTCCTAGTTTAATTTTTTCTTGAATTTATCTGGGGAGGTCTTTATTTTAGTATACTTAGAATTTAAATTGTTAATGTCTTCTGTAATATTTTTGTACTTATATTCATAAATGAAATTGGCTGTAGTTTTATTTTTTTAGGTAATCTTTGTTTTCTCTGTACTCTCAAGCAGTTTAAATAGCATGAGAATTATCTGTTCCTTGACAGTTTGAAAAATGTTATCTATAAACCTGTCTAGATCTGATGATTTCATAGGGAGTCATTTTTCGATAAAGCTCTTCCAATTTATTCTCTGATGAATGTTGATTCAGAATTTTTAAAGATGAGTTTGTATTCAACTTTCAGATTTCATATTTTCTGAGAAAATTACCTATTTCAATGGTATTTTCAAATATTTAAAGCATGTAGAATTGTCTCATAGTTTAGAAAATATTCCCTGCCATGTTTTTATGTTCCCTTATTTAACTTTATATTGCTGCGTTTTGTCTCTTTTCTTAATTAGATTTTTTAAGAATCGGGTTTTGAATTTGTTGTATTTTAAATCAATTTTTCTATTTTCTATTAATTATTATAAGTCTTTGCTCCTGCTTAGCTAGGTTTTTACTTTATTTATTTTTATTTCTTGAGTTGCATGCCCAGTTAACTTGCCCTCATTAGTTTAGGTTTATAAGAAAAGTACCAAAGTTATAAAGCATTTTCTGAATATAGCTTAGCCACAGCATTTAATGTTTTATATATGGTGTTCTCGTTGTGATTAATTTCTTTTTCAAAATATGTGAAAAATGTATATTCTTTATAGAAAAATGAGAAGAGTAAAAATCAAACAAAAAAATCACCTATAATTCTAAAAGAAGTAACAGCTGTTATTTAGTTTTAACAACAATTTTTAAAAATTTCTGCATGTCAAAACCCATAATGAACAGAGTTACACAGGCAAACTGGGAAAAATATCTGCAATATATGTAAGGAATATTAGTATCTTTAATATAAAAACAGAGCCTATGAAGCTTAAAAAACACTGACAGATTCCAATAGAAGAGCAGGCCGATGTCTAATTAATCACTTCGCACATAAAAAAGCTATGTTGGTCACGAAATATATTTTAAAAAATCAATTTCACCTAGTGAATAAAGAAATGTGAGTTAAAACCATGGTGGGAAATCTTTTTTGCTTTTAAATTAGCAAAGATGTTTTTGGCTAGTATGGCTAGTACTGGTTTGAGAAGCAAAACCAAGGATTAAATAGAGAAAAAGAATTTTGCCCCATGGTTATGATTTATGAGGTTTCCCTTCTGATGAATGCAAGAAAAAATAGTCTAAATATTAATATAAACATATATCTTTCCTCTAAAGACAATGTATTGAAAGCAACTTACAGAATTTATCCATTTTAGACTAAAGAACTTCATTATTAATATCATCCTCACCAAAAATCTGTAAACCAATGATATTACGTTGTATCGGGCTCCCCCTTCCCCACGCCAACTGAAATTTACAATTCGAATTACAGTGGATGACTTTGGCTCATGACTGTAATTTATTCCACAATAGAGGTTTCAGGCATAAACATCTCCATCTGTCTCTGTCTTCAGGCCCCACCTGAGGAGCCCATTCATCAGTTTTCTTTATTGATTTTTTATTTGGAGAAGTGACTCAACATGTGCCAGATAGTCAAATAAATTACTGATCATCTCCTTCCTTACATGATTTTGAATTTTCAAAAATTATATGCTCATATGAAATATACAATTCTGTAATACATGAATAATTTAGAATGTCTAGAAGTGTCTTACCACTTAAAGCATACATGCACAAACACACGTATCCAATCTTGTTGGCTTTTATTGGTTTAGAAATGAGAATTCTATTTTTGGTATCCTTTAAATGATAATTTAGTTTTCATTGTTATTATGATATGTACAATTATATTTGTGCATGTACTATTTAGGTACTTTATATCTGTGCTAATTAACATTTTTCCACTACACTTTTGGGTGCATGATTTTGTTTTGTTTCTTTCTTAATCCTGCTTTGTAAAGTATCTTCATTTTGCAGATTTTCAAACTGAAGAGAGGGTTAGAACTTATTTTTTCTAAGGCTGAACAGTTAACTTCCAGCAGCCTTGAGACAAGAATATAGATCTTCCGACTCTGGGCTCTTTGCAGTAACATCAATCCCTCTGCGACTAAAATCCAAACAGAGGATGAAAGAAAATATGGAGCAGAATACAAAAGGAATTACCTGGTGCTGCATTTGGAGATGTCATCCATACCCAGGAAGCACCTTTAATTATCAATCTGGTGTTAATTTATTTATCTGTGTCTAGTCTGTGACTAAACATTATCCAGCCAAGGCTGATTAATTCTGATATGAATCAGATATTTTCATCGTTGGTTAAAATTCATGCTCTAGCCATACCTATGAGAACTAGAGCCCACATACGCAGAAACTGTATATTTATAGTCCATTTTTTAAAATTGTGATTCATAGAATTACAATTTATAAATTGCCAAACATGTACAGAATGACAATTATATAGAAAATGATATCGGAGTCATTATGCATTAATTAATGTGACCTCCATTGAGAATCTTGTGCAGAACAGGAGATTAAATTTAGGCCTTAATTTTTTCATGTGCTCACAGATTTAACCAGAGAATGTGGCTCTACTTCATATTAAAAATATAACTGTCTTTGTTGATTCAATAAGCAGCATTCCTTTTATTATTAAAAATATCTACTTATAAGGTTTTAAAAACAAATTGAGTCTATTTGTTTCTTTTCCCCTGATGTATTAATATTTTCTCTGCATGGTGCTTTAGAAAATATATGACCTAGAAAGCAGCCTAATTCTTGTCACAGCTGCAACCCTACTGATGCAGAAAATTTGGCATTTATATAAAATGAAGCTATCTCCAATGCTTTGTCTGCCTTTCTAAAATCCCCTTTGTTTAATCACTATGTTTGGAGCCTCTAAAAAGGGACTACTTTCAGGAATAAGTGGATAGGAATGAGGGGATGTGTGAATAGAACGATGATATAAAAGAAAATTGATTTATCCCCCCCTCCGGCTGAAGTCTGTGCAGGTTGCTCTGCCTGTCACCGATAGCTGCATGAGTCAGTTTCTGATTTGTGAGTTACAATCCTGACCCACCCCCAGATTGGGATCTCCCCTGCTACCAGTTTCCATGGTGCCCAACTTCCCCATCCTAGCACATTAGTGCAATTGCTTATCGTGCATTTTGTGTTCCCTGATAAATGCACATGGTCAGGGATGATGCTTGGCTTTCCATTGTCACACCAGCATCTTGCACAGAGCTGGTATACAGCAGGCCCTTAATAAATGCTTGCTCAATAAAAGAATAAGTATAGTTTAAAATTTGAGCTCATTTCCAACTTGTTTTTTAATAGCAGATTGGAGTAAAATTGACATTTAAAAAGCCACGTGTGTTTCGTGTGTTTGGGTATATGCATACTCCCATGATACTATCTCCACAATCAAGGTAAGAAACATAGCTGTCACCTCCAAAAATTTCCTCTGCCCCCCTTTTTTGTGGTATATTTACCACAAAAATGTAAAGTCAAGCTATAATATGTGACCCTTTGTTGTTCCATCTTCCGAAACTACTTGTTACCGCCACTTCTTGTCTATTTTCCATCCCTCGTACAAGTATTGTACAAACTAAATTATACATGAAATAAATAAAATGAATGGGAAAAAAGAAGAAAAGGGATGAATACAAGGGAAAAACACTGACTGGGGCAGCCTTCTCTCATTCCCCCGCAATACCAAGACAAGCCCCGATAGTCGTGTTCCCGTCACTCACCTTATCTTGAGTGACAGTTTTGGAGAAGGGAGGAGGAGGATATTGGGTACATATGGCAGTAGCACGACATCTGATTGTCTTAAAAACAATTCCGACCAGCCGTAGAAGGGGTGCCCCAAACTAACTGCCTGTATAGACTTGATCTTCTCGACCTAGCAATGGGGTGCTCCACACTGTGGCAGGGGTTCTTCTCTCATAGGAAGGGGTACTGGGAAGGGGAGGTGTGAATTCCACGGGGCCTGGGACTGGGGCAGAAAGTTTCATTTTGGGCAGTGCTGGTGGGGTGAGCAGGCGCTGATGAGAGGAAGTGCAGATGCTGAAACTGGAGGAAGAGGAAAAGCCAAAGTCATGGTCCCGAATTCCGGCAGAAAATCCAGACTGTGGCCCAGTTGGATGACTTCAAAGGAAGCCGTTGAGACAAGAGGATCAACGCAGGCATCGGGAGGTAAGGGAATGAAGGCAAGGACGACCGAGTTAGGCAGTGGATGGGATGGGGTCCAAAGGCGCCCTAGGCTTCCTCTGGGCAGGGAAGCTGATGTGCGTTTCATGGTAAACGTGGGCAGAGGAGATGCACGGATTCCACACCTATGGTCTCTGAGCAGTATTGTGCCTTCCTTCGCCGCAGTCCTCTTTGCACACTCCACAGCTCCATCACCATGGGCACGCCACGTGCTCCTTCTTCACAGACATTCCCAATTGTCTGGACTTCAGGAGAGGGAAGTCAGCCTTGGGCATTAACGTGCGCTGGGCTCTGCCACCAGCGTGGCTGAGTTTGCCGTCACTCGGATGAAGCCTGGGAGCAGGGAGGGGCTGGAGAACAGTAGGGCTCATAGACATTGGGTGTCTAGGGGGAATATTGGAGTCAAAAACTGTTGCATTTTTTGCACTTCTGACGAAGTGGGGTGATGCATATCTGTTTACCACACTGTCCACCTGGACCAAGCTGTCTTCAGCAGGACAATGAACCCAGGCTGTGGCTGACTTCTTCCAAGGAGGACCAAATTCTCCCATTCTCCAGGGACTGCTGAGATTTTTTTTTTTTTAAAACATATTGTCAGTGTTACCTAGCGTGCCGCATCCTCAGACATATCCTAAAGCACGAGCTGCGTTAGTCCACTGGATGTTTCTACCCTCGGGCTCTCCTCTGATGGGTCCTTTTATTCTGCTTTAAACTCTCCACAACTTTCCATGTTGGAATTAAAATAAAAAATCCTAACCTTGGCCTATAAGGCCCTGTACAATCTGATTCCCAGCTAGATTTCTGACCACATCTATGTGACAGTTAATGATTAACATCTGGCTCTCCGGGTATGGTCCTGGTTGAATGTTGGTTGGTATTTTCAGTTATGTTAACAAGTAAAGATGAGAGTAAAACAATGAAGATGTATGTAAGAGCTTCACCATGTGTTGTTGACACGAGGGACTTGGCCAAGTTGGATAATAGTTTTCAAATACTGGAAGAATATATTCTCCATTTTTTATGCTATTAAAATGTAATGTGAAACACTTTTAAGTTTAATCTACATTTTTAACATTTTCTTCACTTCTTTCTTAAGTCTAGACAACCAACAAACATTAAGTCAGGACGTGATTTGTAGCATCTGCCAATGTCCATGGTGTAATTCTCCTGCTGTGGCTGATTTCAAGCTAACAACTCAACACCACTAGACTCAGAGCTGGAGAAAGAAGAGCAGTAGCCCACGTAGCACACCATTAGATGGTATTTTTACCATCCAGACACTCAGATGTGAATAACCTCAGGAGCACAGATGATGGTACAATGCAGCAAAATAATTAGGAAGTGACGAGTTTTCAACGCGATGTGTTCAATTGCACGTTTATACAATTTAATGTTTAATAACAGCTGTATTTAACAACTGCTCTCAAAATCCCTGAAAATGCAACAGCTGGCTCTTGTGAGCCAGTACAGGCTTCCGCATAGCACTCAGCCTCTTCCCTCTGCCTCAGCTCCCCTGGCCTCTTTGCTGTGAACTCACTGAATGCTTTGCAGCTCAGAGACTTCGCACTTTCTGTTCCCCATGCCAAGAATGTTCTACCTCCAGTTACCTGCGTTTCTTGCTCCTATACTTGATTCTCTTCTCTGCTCAAATGTCCCCTCCCACTAAGGTCTCTTGCAGCCACCCCGGCTTTCCCTGACACACGGTTTCTCTCCATCCCCTTCCCGCGCTTTCGTTATGTTTCACTATGCGACATTCTATTTGTTTGTTTACATGTTTATTCTCTATCACACGAAAACAGAAGCCTATAATAGAGTTATTCTTCACTAGAACCCTAATGCCTACAAGAGTTTCTAGCTTATCACAGAGGTTCAAAAGCTATCTATCAAATGTTTTGAGACCAACTGACTATTTTTTCCCCTGCATAGCTTAACCAAAATCTGCCTTTGAGACCCTCTCAAGTGGGATGCTATTTGTATTCACAAAAACCACCTGCAGCAGAACCACTCGGAGTGAGAGATGGAATCAGAACCTTCCCCAAGGTCTCTCCTGAACTCCCGCTGCTCTGAGAGTCATTCCGCTTCTCCGGGCACCCCCATGTCCCTTCACTCCTTGCTTCCACTGGCCTCCTGGTCATACATTGAAGACTTTGCGTCAGAATCTATGTGGACATCACCTTTCAAAAATAGCATCCTCTCGGTTGCCTCTCTTGGACACTATCAGCATCTATCTCAATGTCTGCTACATCCTAAGTGCTTGATAAATATTTCTTACGTAATTGAATTGATGAGTTGCAACAAGTTCTCAGCTTAGGTGTGAGCTGGTTATCGGTGACTCAGACCAGGAGACCCTCTGGTGATCATACCAGCTAAGAGCTGTTCCCTGGACTGTGTAAGGGTAGGGAACAGCCATGTTTACCTGCCAGAGGCATTTATCTGACACATCAGTTAAACAAAGTTTGTGTCTTTATATGATTTTCAACCTAATATAAACTAGACACTCAAATAAATGCAATAGTTCAATTCTGATTTTCCTGGTCCCCTGACTTTTTTTTTTTTTTTTTTGATGGTGCCAATGAAGAATGCAGTCCAAAGCAAATTTCTAAACATCCTTCATTTTGATTCTGAAACTTGTCACGCAATGATGAGCAGAAGCCACTATGGTGTTCTGGTTTCATGCCTCTGACCTGGATTTTTTTTTTTCTTAACTCGAATATTTGCACTTGGCATTTGGAAGACTGACTCAACTGTTTCAGCATTCCCTAGGCAATAAAGATTTAAGTTAATTAAAAAACCAAAACAGAGCGGGTCTCTGAAAATCAGAGCACGTAAGAATGCCAATAAGCAGGAGTTTACGTTTTTATGACTACAGGGCTTTGCAAAATGTTTAATATTCTAATGCATTGGGTTAGCCAGTCACTGACACCTCCCACCAAAAGCACCTAGGATAGTGCCTGGAAAATAGTAAGCTTTCGATAATTTTTTAATTGGTGAATACAGGTTTGTAAAGCATTGTAGTCAATAAGAAATATATTAGAGACACAGAAAATGTGGTTTAATCTCTTTAGCAGTTGCAAAACAAAGAGGGGGAACAAGAAATACGAAAACCTGTAAAAAGGTACGAGAACATGTAGGGGTATATTGACATTCTCGGTGACGAGCAGGGAAAATTTATGTACGTAGGCAGCTAGGGAAATCTGGATGGGATGAAACAGATCTTGCCCAGAGAGAAAAGGAACAAAGGGCAGATGGGCTCGCCTTCTTCATGGTAAAAGGAGAAATACGCTTCTTCCCAGAACAGGGGTTAATGCCTTCCCAGATGCCTCCCTGTGCCCGATCAGCACAGAGGGGGCTGCGGTGCTGGATATGGGGGGACGGCAGGGTGGGTACACAGTGCGCACCCTGGGAAACCATCCACAGCTCCAGGCTGTGCCAGTACCCTGGCCTGACTTGGTCTGGGATGGTGGTGCTGGCCATGCAAGCCAAGATCAGGGGGCAGAGTGTCCCAGGCAAAGAGCAGAGAGCATCTCACGGCAGGGCAAGTTGATGATGATGAGAAACAGAGAAGGTCAGTGTGGCTGGAGCCCAGTGCAGAAGGGTAGACGCCAGGTCAAGTAGGGCCTTTAAATCCACTTCTATCTCTCACCATCTGCCATCAACTGAATATTTTTGTCTCTTAAAAATTCCTATGCTGAAGCCCTAACCCACAGTGTTATGGTATTTATGATTGGAGGCTTTGAGAGGTAATCAGGTTTAGATGAGATCGTGAGGCTGGGGCCCTCAGAATGGTATTAGTGTCTTTATAAGAAGAGACACCTGAAAACTGGCCTCCTGTCTCCCTCCACCAAGGGAAGACACAGTGGCTGTCTGCCGGCCAGGAAGACAATCCTCACCAGACACTGAATCTGCTGGTGCCTTGATCCTGGACTTCCCAGCCTCCAGAACTGCAAGAAATAAATGTCTGTGGTTTAAGCCACCAGTCTGTGGTATGTTGTTATGGCAGCCTGAGCCGACTGAGACAGCATCTGAGGAAACTTGGGCAAAGTAGAGGATAAGCCTTGGTTGTCTCCCTGCAAAATGGAAATGCGTTAAGTGACCACATCATAGTTTATTGGGATAATTAAATGAAATTATCCATTTAAAGTGTTCTGTACAATACCTGAGACATAGTAAATGCTCTCGCAGTCTGTTGTTATTGATAAATTCTGCAGGCATCAATGTGACGGATGGCAAAAATCACTAAAACTTTTTGAGAAGTTATTTTGTTGTGTTTTGTGTTAGCAAACTCGTTCCTGGTGGCATCCCAGAGTGGAGGGGCAGCTGCCGCATGAGTCATGAGGTCACTGAGATGCAGACCACACTGTGGTTTTGGCAATGGGTATGCCAAGAATTTCTCTGGAAAAGGAACAAATAGACTTGTTGAAAATCATTTCATTAGAAAATTACCTGAAGAAAGAGACGAATGAAGACAAAAGATTATGCTTTTCATTGCCTTCTGATTTGGATCTGACACACAATCACATAAAGAGGTAATCAAGGGTGAGTTTGTTTCACTTAATCAGTGATTTGAATTTTCATCTAGTGAAAGAAAAATAAAAGTTCTTTGATTTATATGGGGAGAAGGAAGCCGTCTAGGGTAGGGGACAAAGACATCAGTTACTAATAGTACTTCTGTATACACTCATGGATTCTCCTTGCTCTAGTTTGTAAGGGGAAAATCATGACAATATTTCTAGCGTAAAATGCTCTGCCATTTAGACGTTCCTCCAAAAAATCTTTCACAAGCTCTGCAGTGTGTGTACCCAGCTCTCTGAGAGGCACTCACGCTCAGAATGAGGTCCCGTCCTCAGGGTGACAGCTGGGAAGAGAACACAAATTTCTGACTCCTGAAACACCTGCATGAATTAGGCGCCTTATCAAGGAATGCAGGTCTACAGCTGAAATAAGGTCTCCCCAGCTGTGTCAAACGCTGTCTTTGAAAACGTAAACTATCCTGGAAATAAAACATTCCCTGGGCACAACAGGATTTCAGGATGACAGATGTGACTCTGGGCGGTCTCGAAGGACACTCTGACAGGGTGGTGTGCGTCCCTCTCCGTGATTAGTCAGTGTCTGCGCTCACCATTCTAACCTATTCCAACCAGCTGCGTGCGGCAGATTATTACCTAGTCAATATGGAACACAGCCAACTGCGGGGAGGCGTTGGCCATTATGCCGTCCTGCCGTGCGGTCACCGAGACCAGCCTTTTCCCCCGGGGCCCTTTAATAAATTTAAATGATGTAGATTGCTTGATCTCCTTGTCACTGCAGTGAAAAAAAAATCAAGAAAACTCAGCCTTGTTTCCATGACTAATGTCATCTGATTTTCTAAGGAGGGGTTGCAAGAGGGTTAATGCCTGCGGAGAATTCTCTGCTGCCAGCTGCCACCCAAAATTATCCACCCTCATCCAGCAGTAGCCGAGAGCACAGGCTACTCCAACTGGTTCTAACCTGTCTGCTCCAAAGTACTGTTTTTGCAAAAAAGAAATCTCTCTTGTTTTCTGTTTCAAAGCAATAACCTCTTTGACACCAAAATAATCATAACCACAGATACTAAAGTGGAAATGACCATCTCTGTCCATTTGACAGGGACCACAAATTGAATCAAGAGAGACGAAATGACTCACCCAATTACAAGTTGGTTAACGGCATAATCAAGACTCTATCATGAAACCCTGACGATGCCACGAGTACCAGAATGTTCACGGATGGTTTTCAGGGAACCTATAAAACCTCTAAAATTGCGTGAAAATTATGTGTGGGTTACCCGTCTTTCTAAAGGGCAAACCCGATCATATTGCTTTTCTGCATCCACATAGGATAAAATCCAAAATTCTTCACACAGCCTGCAAGAGCCCTGTGTGATTTTTTTTCTCACCTGCTTCTCAGGCTTAATATTACAGAGACTCTTCCTTGTTTTCTAAGCTCCAGGCTTTTTGTCCATTTTTTTTAAAGTTCTCAAACAAACCAACTTACTTTCCACCTCAGAGACTGTATACCCATGCTGTATCTTCTACCTGAGACACAATTCCTTTTGCCCTTCTCTCCTCGATGCCTCCCACACACCTGTGTGGTCTTAACCAATGTGGCTCTTCCTTAGGAACAATCTCCCTCAAACTTGAGTAAATTAGATATACGCTCCTCCCCCCCCCCTCCCCGTTTGGCTTCTTGGTACCTTGTACATTTATTTTATGACACTTAGCAAAATGGTCATTGATTCATCGTGTGACTGTTTATTTACATTTAGATCATAAATTCCCTGAGTGCCGGGACTCACTCGTTCTTTCCTTCTACCAGGTGTTCCCAACACCTAGCACGATACCTGGCACATTGTAAGTGGTCAATAAATATTTGTAAAGTGAGATACGTGGCTGAAAATCTGTAGGTGGGGGATGAATGAACAAAGCTGCTCACTCTGCATTTATCCCCGGCATGAACATTTGGATAGTCAAGTATTTCTCTAAAATCGAAAGACCATTTTAGTGATTTAAAAATTTTTAACTGTATCTGAAGTTGAATTTTCTTTTAGCACATTTAACTTCGCAGCAAAATAAAGAGGCTTAAAAATAGTATAGCTTTCCCACGACATGTACATAATTCTCTAAGTGATAAAAAGAAGTATAGCTATAGATTTGGAAAGTAATTTTTCATTGCAAAATAATATTATTTGTACATTGCTGTAAATCAGACATTTTACTTTCTAAAAACAAATAGCAAAGGTTGGAAACACCTAGCGGAAGCCCCAGATGTTGGCAATTGTTTCATTATTCATTTAAACATTCTGTTAGCCTAAACACCAGTTGCTTTACCCAATAAACAAGAAAGTAATGCCTCATCTTATTTAAAATCACGGGTGCACATTTTAAAATCATTGCACAGTATGTGGACAGCCAAGTTAGGCTGCAGATATATGATTGCAAAGTCACGGTGTGCCTTGAACTAATTCTCAAAACGAAGCTCATTAGATCAGCTCCTAGATATTTTTGTCCTTTCTTGCTCCGGGTTGCTGTTTCAAGCTTTACAAGGCTCTAAGCCCACGCTGTTTGGATTTTACAGAACCATTTGGTGAGACTGCAGGCCTCCTCATTCCTTAGGGGGACTGAATCAATGCAAAGTCAATGAATTTACTTTGCATTTAACACTAGTGACCTTCTGTGAATCAAAATGTGATTCCCCCAAAGATGCTGATCTTTTTCCAAGAATAAATGGGTTTAATGAGATTTTAGTCAGAACAACGCTTAGTCCTCAAACAGCAACTCTTCTAACTCTTATCTTAGTGGGTCTGCATTCTCCCTTTTCTTTGGTTCTGATTTTGCATTTTTTCTTTTATTAAGTATTATGTCTTTGTCTTAAAAATGCCTCGAGGTCTTTTATTTTTTGGAAAGGAGTTAAATAATCAATTCCATATGATAAAAAAATTCTTTTTTATGTTATAGTTGTATGGTCGGATATGCTTTGTGCAAGTTTTAAAAACACAAAAATAATACTAAATGACCCTTATAGAGGTGTGCATATGAAGTAAAGGTACAAAAACACATGTGGGAATGACACACCAACTTTGGGAGAGTGGAGACCTTCTGGAAAAGAAGGAAGTAACTGACAGGCTGGTGACTGCGATTTAGCTTTCAAACGTGGAACATTCTAAGGCTGTACAGAAAGTGAGGTTTGCAACACTGCACGCAAATATGGATAGGGGCTCCCTCCCAGAACCCAATGTGGAAATGCTCCAGAGGTGAAAGCAAAATTGATAGAACTGATTAATTAATTTAAAGACTGGCAGGAACCCCTGGGGACATCGGGAAAGAGTGGGTATGTGTGGGAGAGAACTGCAGGCCAGATTGAATGAGGGCCAAGGGAGGCCAGCGGAGAGGCAGAGCTCTTTGGTTGTGCTCTCGTCTCTCTCCAAATTAGCTCAAGCAGAAAAGCCCAATCACCACTTGGAGGAAGAAAACCTGAATTTTCAGCCTTGTGCAGAAGCCAGTGACAGGTGGCATCCAAGTAGAGCCAAGAGCCCAGCAGGTGCGGGAGGACAGATTGCAACAAGTACCACCCAAGGGAGTTGACGCCCTCTGGTAACATACATTTTGAGAGACATATAATACGTGTCCAAAATTTAGTTGGAGAACCAACACAAGTCAAAGCACAATTCATTAATTTAAACAAAAGAAATAGTCTTCAAAAGAATACAGGTTAAGCATTTCTAATTCGAAAATCCAACATTCAAAATGCTCCAAAACCTGAAATTTGTTGAGCGTTGACATGAGGCCACAGGTAGAAAATTCCACACCTGACACTTTTGCTTTTTTTTGATGGTTCTGTGTACACAAACTTTGTTTCATGCACAAAATTATTAAAAATATTGTGTAAACTTACCTTCAGACTATATGTATAATGTGTATATGAAACATAGATAAATTTTGTGTTTAGGATTGGGTACAATCCCCAAGACATCTCATTATGTATGTGCAAATATTCCAAAATCTGAAAAAATCTGACTGGTCCCAAGCATCTCAGATAAAGGATACTTAATCTGCATTGATAATTTAAAGCAGGAACAAAAAGTTATAAAGAAGAAGCAATTGCAAGTTATCATTACAATAAGAAACTCAGTAGATAGATTGAATATCAGTTAGGATATAGGCAATGATGAACTAGTAAAATGGAAAAACACATAAGGGAATTCTCCTCGAAGACATCAAGTATATATAAAAAGAGCAAAATATAAAAGAGATGTTAAGAGACAGGGAGAACAGAAAAAGCTTCAGAAGAAAAGAATACAATAAATGAAAGAGTAAATTTTGGAAGAAAGAATGATTGAGAATTTCCTATTATAAAAGAAAGAAGGCCAGAGATTGTGAAAGGACTTAGAAAGTACCCACAGAAGAGATAAGAAAAACCCACACTTTGCTAAATTTAAGATCATCGGAGTCAAAGAAAACTTCCCTGAGAAAAAGAAACAAAAATCGAATTGATGTTATATTTTTTGGCAATGACATTGGATGTCATTAGGCTAATATTTTCAACATATTGAATGAAGGAAAAAATTAACTTGAACCTAGAATGTTTTCATCCACTTGAGCTTTTGCTTAAGTACAATAAAAATATTCTCAAGCATCCAATTGTCTCAGAAGGATTAACACAAAGACTGTCTTTGAAGTCACTCTTGGAGGAAGTATTCCAGCAAAAGAGAATGGCTCCAGAAGGCACAAAGAGATCTACTGTATACAGGAAGTAAAGATGAGTAAACAACTGAAGAGTGTTTGTGGTTTTCTAAGTGAGCTTTGGCCTACCAGAGGAAGGCCAAACTAGAGTAGTTTGGATGAGAATTGAAGATAACTCGAGTGCCAGGAATCAGAAATGTTGGATTTCTATGTCCTAGTTTTGCATTTTCTGCCGTGGTGCTGGCTTGATTCGTGATGACCAAAACTTGAGTGGATTAGATTGATCTGGAAGCGAGGATTCAGTGGGCAAATGGATGCAAAAGACAGGAAGAACAATATGGGTGGGTGGTTGTGATTTAATTTTAAAATTTGTAATATTTTGATAATCTGTAAATTTGTAAATCTAGGACATAACCTTAACCTAACGCTAAAACCATCCTGTCAGAGGCAACCGTAGTTGTAACTGATGTCTGCTAGAGATGCCCCTGACTTCCTTTCTTCCTTACCTAAATTCTGAGCAAGTAAGTATTGGGGGTAGCCTCACAGTATTTAATCTTACGCCATTAGTATAAACGAAAGGTCTATTATTGCAGAATTATTAAGTTCCTTCTGGAGAGTCATCCTTTAGAATGTTATCAGCTATTCACTACACCTGTTAATCAGATTTAATCAGGTTTCAAACATAGGACATCAGACCTAAAGCGGAGATGTCAAATAGGTATGGTCATCATAATATGGCTTTACCCTCCAACTCTGATTTCTACAAGATAGGGATGCCATTGGATATTTTCCTTCAAGCCAGAAAAATAATACATTCATATTGTGTATTTATACTAAGATTTCTGATGCCATAGAAAAATGCAAAATATAGTTTTAGTCCATTGCACTGAAACAGACTATCTGCATTGTCTAAACCAGATTTCTTTTTTTTAACTTCCAAAATATTCTGGGATTCAACCCCAAACTTGTATTCTGTTAGCTGTCCTTTTAGAATATATTTTATTACTTAAAAAGTAACCCATACTCAATACAGAATACCTAGAAAATGAGAGAAAGAAGCTGAAGTTAATGTTAACTAGTCAACATTTCTCCTTAATTCTATCATTGAAAGCAATGTTAAGTAGTATACAAAACAGAGCTGATTCAGATTCCCTTGGTCTAGTTTCCACCCCAACGTCTAGTCTTGGGATCTTGGACGCACCATCTGACCCCTCTAAGTCCTGGAGAGTTTATCTGTCAGAGGGTAACAGTTATGATGTTACCAGCTCATTGGGTTGCTGTGTGGATAAAGTGAGAATAAGCAGTGAAGCATTTAACTCCATGTCTGGTGCTTAGAAAGTGTTCACTTAATGCTTATTATCATTAATATGATTACTACTTACACATAGTTTCTTGCTGAAACTAAGAATTTTTGGAGATTGTGCCTAGTAGTTCCAATTTCTCTTGAATCTCTTCGCCGAACCTAAATCAGTGACTATGGCCAAGGTTGTATTCAAAGACATTATTGACATTAATAATACTATTTTCTGTTTTCTATTCCAAAGTAGAAATTCCTATATATCAACGCTGAAGATTACCAGGGAAGTAGAGTTACCTGAAACCTATATTTTAAATCATTTAAATATAATACTCTCTCCTTTTTTAATTGAGATGTGATTAATATGCAATGGAAAGTATAGATTTTAAGTGTTCGGTGAGAAGAGTTTTGACAGTTGTTTATGTCCATGTGTTGAGATATAGAACACCTCCACCGCCCATGAAAAATTCCCTCGTGTTCCTTCTGGTCAATTCCCTACACTTTTGAACATTCTTTTCCATGACCAACCTGCTTCCCACCTACGTGGGTTAGTTTTGCCTGTGTTTGCATTTCATGTACTTGAATTCAGACAGCATGTATTCTTTTGTGTCTGGTTTCTTTTGCTTAGCGCAATGCCCTTGAGATTCGTCCCCATTGTTATACATAGCATCTACGATACATTCAATTATTCAAATTTTAGCAAGCAGAGAGAAGAGAGTCAAAAGGGCAAGCAACATAGATTTGAAAGATTTGAGCTGAAATTCTGACTTTTTAGTTGAACGACCTTGCACAGATGATGTCATTTCAGTACTGGCTCTTTGGACAAATCTCTCTAACCCTCAAGTTCCTTAACTTAAAACGACTATAAAAATAAGCATCTCATAAAGTTATTGTCAAGATTGAGACAAAATAAGGGAGAATATGGTCCTAGATAAAAAACTGTTGTTCAAAAAAAGGTTTGTTCAAATCTGAGCAGGCCAGGCCAGTCACGGATATTGACTAATTACATCTCCTTAATGACCAACCACAGCAAAGAAGAAAAGGAACAGAAATTGGTTTTCTCCATCACACATGATGATGGAAACCTATTTTCTCCCCTGAAATATGATTTGAAGGTTTAGAAGGTATCATATATAAAAATACATTGTCTCAAAATGGAAACCAAACGAACAAAGAATTAAACATATAAAACCAGCAGCAAGGCTTCTGCTGGAAACTCTTTTGTAAGTTTTATCAGTATACTTCATGACGTGAATGTAGATTATTTCCATATGTCTTTCATAGGGGAAGATGGAATTAATCTTAGAGGTTTTAAGATAGACATTCCCGTTACATTAAAATCTCATGGTGTTCTTCAGCAAGATGCTATGACTCAAGCACAAATCTTTTTCAAGAGAATAAAGCAGAACCAGGATATCTAGTGGCATTGAAATGAAACTATAAACAAACAAACAAAAAAACCAATTTTCTGTCTGTTTCAATCAGCTCAGAGGGATTCTTCCCATACACATTAATTATGACAAGATGTGGAGAGCTGAACAGCTGAACAATCATTTCCCATTATTTGTGCTGTTCTTCAAGAAATACGGGGTCCTGGACCACTGTCAAGAGCTACTTTGGGAATGAGCAGTCTTCAAATGCGTTGATGTGTAGCCACCTTGGAGCACACCGACACCTGATTATCATCTGGTTTGATGTGACTATTGAAATTAACATTTCGTTCAGACATTTCTGCACTGATAAAGCTTGAACTGGTAGCTTTCTGTTAAAAAAAAAAAACTAAACTGAAGCAATCATCTTTCTTCTTGTGGTGAATTTCACATGAATAGAAACAGGTAATGCAAGTCAGCTCATTTCCTAATACTTCCAAATAGGGTTGACCTTATAGAAATCTAATTATAGCATGCATTTATAAACTATAATGAACCTATTAGGAGGCTGTAGCACAGATAAAGACATGACAGTAAGTTCTCCCAAATAAGATGTGCAAAGTCAAGGAAAGTATATATGCCAGTGATTAAAATGATGCTTTACATCCTTGTAGTGTTTTTGGAGTTCACATGCATTTTTTTCATTTATCTATAAAATAGGTAGAGTTGAAATTATGATCTACACTATCTAGATAAAGAAACTTGAATTAAGAGTTTTGGAATGACTACTATTAAAAGAAATGATTTTTTTTTCCAGGTGTTATTACTACCTCAACTTTGTATGGCCTCTTATCATTTATGAGATGTTTAGACAGATGTTACCTGCCAAGGGAGAAACCCAAACCAGTTTTATCTAAAAATAAAGGAATTCATTCACTCCCGTAAGCAGGAAAACCAGCGTGCCCAGATGCAGATCTGATCTGACTCCATGCTCTGCAGATGTCTTCCTTCCTCCCCTTGCCTCAGCCCCTGCGGGAGTCCTCACTCTTTCCCTCTGCAAGAGGCTTCTTTCACATGGCTGGCACCCCACATGGCTGTCACTTCCTTCCAGCACCCAGATTACCAACGCCAGGGCAATCTTCCTCATTTGCTCCAGCTGAAAACTCCTGAGGCCCAATTTGGGTCACACGGCAGTTCTTGAACCATTTCCTGTAGGAAGCTCTGGTTGGCCCATGTAGGATCCCTGACCCATTGTGTGAGTTAGGGACGGAGCCCATCATTGATCATATGTGGTGGAGGAAGAAGATGATCCCAAGAAAATAACAAGGGCTGTGTTGGCCAGTAATAAGGGTCACCTATACACTGGCATAGAAACAGACGCGTAGCTTAATGGGCCAGATTAGACCACCTAGAAACAGATACATGCATAGACAAGGATGTATTATAGGATTTTTCTGAAAATTCAGGTAAATGGGACAAAGGATGAACTACTGTAATAGTATATGTGAAAACTGAGCTGGTGATGTGAAAACATCATCAACTCAATATTTGTTGAATGTAATGAAATGAATGAATGAATGAGTGAGTGAAAGAGTCTCAGTTCTGCCACTTACAGATCTGGGATCGTGGGATAGTTACTCATCTCTCATAGCTCTCAACTTTATTCTGATTTTTCATTGATGGGGGATTAAATGAACTCAGACATAAATAAATCCACCAAAGCTCCAATGGGAGTATCAGCAGAGGACATAAATGCAAAATAAAAATATACAACTTCATATCAAATAAATGCAAAAAGTGCAGTGGGAAAAATTAATGTTAATACTTCAGTATGAGGCATACTCACACACCACGGATTCAAATTTAAATTGGTATGACCTCTTTGAAAAGTGATTTGGCAATACTTGCCAAAATCCTACAAAGTTTGTTATGTCTTTTCATGCTGACATTTCGCATTTATGAATTATAGATTTGTAAGTTACAGATGTGAAATTATTAGGATTTCATTACAAAGACTGTACTCTAGCATTGTTTATTATAGGGAACAATTGCAACCAACCTAATGTCCAACAGTAGAGAATCATTAAATAAATTATGGTATGTCAATAAATGAAAACACTACGTAGTCGTTGAAAGTGAATTTATAAAAGAATATTTAATGACTCAAAATGCTCACCATGCATTTTTAAATTAAAATAGAGAAGTTACAAACAGTAACTGAAATAATTTCATTTCAATAGATAATGTTTTTAATTTTTTTTTTTTTTTTAAAAAGAGTTGAACATTTTACCAGTGAAACATGGAAAAACACTGCCAGGTAAGGATGAAGGCTTTGCAGCAGCGTCACTGACTGTGACATTGTGATATAATAAAAAATATATATTTAGTCTCTGCCCTTGGTTCCTGACACAGAGCTCTTAAAACCCTTATATAATTATTTCCTGAGCTGTAGGGGTTCTAGAAGCATCTTTGGTTCTAATGAGGCAACTCTTGATGGCTCCTGGGTTGGGGCTGGTCACCAGAAGGATCATGCCAGGATTAGAACTTTGGAACTTTCAGTCCCACCCCTCATCCTTTGTGGGGGAGAAAGGGGATGGAGATTGAATTAACAATCAATCATGCCTACGTGATGAAGCCTCCATAAAAATCTCTGAAGTACAGGATTTGGAGAAATTCTGATGTGGCGAACATATCCACGCGCCAGGATATCCATGCAACTCCACAGGGACAGAAGCTCCTACACTTGGGACCTGTCTGGATCTTGTCCTATGTACCTCTCAATAGGCCTGTTCATTTGTGTTCTATATTCATGATATGCTTTATTAATAAAATAACCTGGTGAATGTAAGACAGTGTTTCTCTGACTTCTGTGATCATTCTAGCAAATTAATTGAACCCAAGAAGGGGGTCGTGGAAATGTCTGATTTGTAGTCAAGCGGACAGGAGTTATGGGTAACCTGGGGACCTACAGTTTACAATTGGTGTCTGAAGTGGGGGACGGTCTTGTGGGACTGAGCACTTAACCTATAGGATCCGACCCTAGCTCCAGGCACATAGTGTCAGAGTTGAGTTATTAATAAATGGCAGGAGACCCAGCTGGGAGTCCACTGAAGAAATGCTTTGAATGTGGGAAAAAAACCCTAAACATCTGGTCACAGAAGTGTTCTGTATTGAATGTTGAACTTATAGAAGGGAAAAACAGTTTGTTTTTGTTTTTGTTTTTCCCTGTCTCGTACACCACCCTCATCCCTTTCCAAGCCTGAACCTTTTGACTTTGAATTTCTTTTTATTTAATATATAGCATGAGGAAGTTGATATACTCTCAAACTATGGGCATTTCTTCTATGTGGTTGGAAAGTGGATTGTTTTCATTTTGTTTCTTTGGTTTCTATACATTTATTTATAACCCACATATGTTAGCTTCGCAACGATCACAAAAAAGTAATTTTATAAAATCTATTAAAAATGCAAGGAAGTTTGTAAAAGTCTCGTGGGAAAGAACCAACATGAAAATTGCATTTATCTATGGAAGATGCATTTTTGGCAACAGTTTTCTCTGTGTTTTTCTCCATTTTCAAAATAATTAATCTTCTAATCTTCTTTTCTTTCATCTTCACCACCTGTTCCTGTTCCAGGGCAAGGTAAGGAATGAAAATACGAAGCAATGGGAATTACTTTCTTTCTGACAAAGGGATTCTACTCACGTTCTACTGTTTCTTCAAGCATAACAAAGTCAGTGATAACTGTGGATTGCTTTTTATTTTAAATCCAAAAATTGGACATGCCTTTTGGTATGTTGCCTGAAACATGATGTGGCCACGGGACTTAATTTTTGAATTTAAGACTGGCCAGAAAATCAGAAATGAATTCTCTCAAAGGTGAGTCTCCTGTCCTTTTTTGTGAGATGTGTACATACCTGATGTTGAATCTGTGAGTGTCACGGTGTGCCAATGGAGGAGTGATTTTTCTTTTGCCCATTTTCCCATTACGCCTGTAGAAGAATCCTAATACTTTATGCCCTCCATTGTTTCCAAACTGATGGAGGAAACGAGTTTATCCTTCTTGTCTTATATTAAAGTGTGTCCATCAACCTCATGTTGTTTCACCAGGTAGATTTTCTTCTGTAAGATGATCTGCTTTCACTTACCTACAGAGGATTACTTTTTCACTTTATCTTCTTGAATCTTAAAAGTTACTCATACGTGTTGATCAGTTAATACCAATTTGATGGTGAGTACATGTGGTGCTTATTTTTCCATTCTTGGGATACCTCACTTAGTAGAATGCATTCCAGCTCTATCCAGGAATATACAAGAGGTGCTATATCACCATTGTTTCTTAAAGCTGAATAG
>CAUYSK010015556.1:0-31312 GCA_963575035.1 Avahi laniger | reverse complement strand
GAGCTAGGCTAACGCCACGGCACTCACTCTAGCCTGGGCAACACAGTGAGACTTTGTCTCAAAAAAAAAGTTTTTATTTTTGGGATATTATGGGAGTACAAACATTTTGGTTACATGTTATGACTTTGCCACACCCAAACCACGATTTGAGGCATGTTCTTCCCCCCCACCACATCCATTAGTTGTGAGTTTACCCACCTCCAACCCCCGAAACCCCAAAGAATATTACTACTGTGTAAGCACCTTAGTGTTGATCAATCAGTGCCAATTTAATGGTGAGTACATATAGTGGCTATTCTTCTATTTTTGTGATACCTCACTTCAGAGGATGGGCTCAAGCTCTATCCAGGAAAATATAAGAGGTGCTAGATCACTGTCGTTTTTTATAATTGAACAGTATTTCATACACTACTGGTGGGACTGCAAATTAGTGCAACTTCTGTGAAAAAGAATTGGGAGATACCTCAAAGAGCTAAAAATAGAAATATCATTTGATCCAGCAATAGCACTATTAGGCAACTACCCAAAGGAACAAAAGTCATTCTTTTTAAAAATTTTTTATTTCAGCATATTATGGGGGTACACATGTTTATGTTACATACATTGTCTTTGCCCTGCCTGAATCAGAGCTACAAGCATGTCCATCCCCCAGAAGCTGTGCACCATACTCATTAGGTGTGAATATATCCATCTCCTCTTCTCCTCCTCCCCCTCCCACCTGCCCAAGAGCCGATGAATGTTACTGCCATATGTGCACATAAGTACTGATCAATTAATATCAGTTTGATGGTGAGTACATGTGGTGCTTGTTTTTCCATTCTTGTGGTACTTCACTTAGTAGAATGGGCTCTAGGTCTATACTGGATAATACAAGAGGAGCTAGATCACCATTGTTTTTTTGTGGCTGAGTAGTATTCCTGGTATACATATACCACATGTTGTTAATGCACTCATGCATTGATGGACACTTGGGTTGTTTCCACATCTTTGCAATTGTGAATTGTGCTGCTATAAACATTCTAGTGCAGATGTCTTTATGACGATTCAAAGAGTTATTATGAAGAGTGTGTGAAAAGTGGTTGGCACACAGCAAGCGACATGTTGGTTTTATTATTGTTGAAGTAATAAGTATCCCTTTCTCTCTCATCTCCAATGTGGAAGGAGGTAAAATTCAACTCATTTTCTGGCTCCCCAAAGGCAGAGGTCTTCAAGGACTTCCCTAGTGAAATGTGGGCAGATGGTACAGTGGGAAGACTGGCATCTCCTTTCTCTTGGATGTTCCTTCCTTCTGCAGGGTTGCAGGTGCCTGTGGACCCACCATGACATTCCTGGAGCACAGGGAAGTGTCTTGGGAAGAGTCAGGGAAAGGTAGTGAATGTCAAAAGGGCAAGAATCACTTACCTGGTTTCCCATGGAATCAAGTCAAGGGTGGCAGGGATTGTTAGGGTTCTCATAAACCTCGACCTGATTGTAGGGACACAGGGGCCTGCTGGATATTCCATGGAATTGCCAACTGACGTGACAAATAGGCAGGAAGGTACAAGGTGAGATGGGAGACAATGGCACTGACCAGTGGGCTCCCAATGTCATGAGGACATGAGGACCAGCTGGGCATCTGCCCACGAGGGAGCTGGCCACTGGCCACTCTGGGTGTGGAGCCTGGTGCGTAAAGACATGAGCTGCAGCATGCCCTACTGCAACCAGGGGCCCTTCACTCTGACTAGCTAGTACACTCCCCTTCTTTCCCAGCTCTGCAGTAAAGGGTTAAAACTAGACGGTAGAGAATAAATTGGGAAAGATCCTTGAGATAAGTATACTCTGGGATTGAAACTATAAACTAGAATTTTTATAACTTAATTGGACTAAAAATATCACTGTACTGGACTAAGTTTAAACTGGAATGAGAAAAAAGATAAGGTATCTGTTCCAGAAAGATTTTTTAGTGGTGCATGCGTGTGATAGGGAAAGGGTTTACAGAAAAGGGTTGGGGATTCTTGCATGACCCAGAAAGGTCATGCAGGGTGAGGATAATGCAGGCTCCGTGCTTGCACAGATTTCCAGTCTGCTGTACTCTTTTTTTTCCCCTCTTTGTGCCTGAGGAAACATTTTCTTTTCCCCTTTCACGGAGTCATAAAGATTGAAAGGGTCCAGGAGAAAGGAATCTGCTCCCCTGCAAGGTAAAAAGAATCAGGAGGGTTTTTTGTTGTCATTGTTTGTTTTAAATACTATAATTCTGCAACAATATATTATGAAAAACACTGAAAATGGAATTCAGGAGATCAAAGAGACCTGGGATAAATATCTCAATCCCTCTTGGACTCCATTTCCTGGTGTATAAAGTCTGGCATTTGGTAGCATTAGATGGCCTCTAAGATTTCCCCCATTACTTACAACTTCTGCTCTACTTCACAGAACTGCAAGGGACCTTAGCTGTCAGTCAGAACCCTCACCCAATATAAGAACATTCTCTGGGACAATCCACGAAGCGTGTTAGGTTTTATGCATAAATATTTTCAGTGCCTTAGTATAAATTGGCAATTGCCTTTAAAAAGCATAAAAATTTTCCTTTATAAAAGATTGTCTGGACAAAAACAGTGATTTCCTCCGGCACATTACCTAAAATTCAGTTCCATTGCTTTTGTGTGTGAGTATAGTATTTATCTATCAAAAAACTGTGGGGTGGAGCCACAGGCTGAGTTTCTCAAAAGCTACTTGGAGAGGAATGTAATGACTAGCCCACTGACACACCTTAGCCAGGTGATGTTCAAGGACAGACCAGGGATGTTCAAGGATAAATGCTATCAGGGTCGGGTTACGCTAGTGGCAACAACAGACACACACGAAACTGCAGGGGTTCAATAACTGCAAAAGTTTATTTCTTGCTCATGTGAAGTCATGTGGGTCAGCAGGGCTCTCTGCCATCTAATGACTCAGGGGTCACGGCTCTCTCTATCTTGCCTGTCAGCACCTCAATGTGACTTCAAGTTCAGCCTATGGCGGGGGGGATGGTTGAAGGAGGCACAGTAACATTTAAGCACATAGGACCAGAGGTGTCGTATCACTTCTACCCTCATTCCTATCTGCCGCGTGGCCCCACCCAATCTAACTGCAAGGATCCTGGGAAATGCAGACGTGCACATGGCTCTTCAGTGAGCGCTAGTTGTCTCTGGATGAACTGATGATGCAATCAGGGCATAAGTCACTCAGTGAATGCGAGTCCTTGGCATGGGTGACCAAAAACCGTGCTTTTTAATGGTTCTTTATATGATTTATTTTTCTTCTAAAAATTAGTTTTGAAAACTGAGACAACTCTACTAAGAAGTGGGTCTTCTAAACTCAAATTTTTTTTTATCACATTTGCAAAAGCAGTTGCCTTTAAGTGGCTGTACACTGTTGATTCACAATGAACTTTAAGCCAACTAAAATCCTCATATAATTATTACAAGGAACTGCTGCCATGCCAGGCCCTGTGTTGTTCATTTTGCTTTAAACTTAAAGGCAGGACTTTATATTTATTATGTTAAGTGTCATCCTGTTGTTTTCAGACCATTGCTTTAGCCTTCTGAATTTTAAATTCTGTCATCTATTATAATAGCTATTTCTTTGGGATTTGCAACATACACCAATTTCATGAGTATGTCTTCTGTGTCTATGGCCAAGTTCTTCAAAAAACTAGGCCAAGGGCAGAGCCCTCCAGTAGAGCACCAGAGACCTCCCTTGAGAGGCATCATGATTCATTAATAAACACAGTGAGTTTATTTGTTCCACTAGCTTCAAATCTTCCTTACCTGATTATCAACCAGTTCACATTTCTCTAATTTTTCAAGGATTTTTTAAGATTTCATAGCACGTCTAGATGAAAACTGAGCTCATCATCTTCCTTCCAAAACCTACCCTTATTCCTGAATTTTCTACTGATTGATGGCACCACCATCTGGCCCACTGTGCCAGCAACCTGGAAACAACCCCTTGATCTCTCTTCATCTCCCCAAAAAGTGAACTTGGATCAGTGCTGGCGTTGTGACCCTCTAGCACCTGGACCACTGCATCCAAGCTTCTCTCCATGTCTCCGGTCTTTCCTCCTCCAGTCCATCCTCTTCATCTTCACTGGAGTGATTTTACAAAACTGCAAGTCATATCACCTTTCACCCCTAACTAAAACCCATCCGAACTCCCCAGTGTAAGGATAATGTTAAAAATATTTAACCAGTAGTTTGGCATAGGCAATGGCCACACAGAAGGCCAGCAGGGCTACTCCAGATGAACAGCAGGACATCTTCTCCTCTGGGATCCCAAATGTTTCTAGGTGGAACCTTCCACTCCCTCAATCCCCATGCAGGGGCTTCAGCAGACCCCTAATTTGCACCTCGACACCTCTTGTCCTTTCTCAAACCTCTCAAGGCTTCTCCCCCACTCAGAAAAGGTCTGGTCTCCTATGAGGAAAGCATTTCATACATTCTGCCCTACTCCCTGGTTTTCGGTAGAAACTGGCCCGTTTTTCGGGCTTCTGACTCTGTTGAGTCAGAGCCAAAGTTTTAGAATTCAGAAGTAAATAAATAAATAAATCCAACAAAAGATACTCTCCACCCCCTCCCCCTCCAAAGCCAGGCTTTTAGAAAGGAAAGCTTTCAAGGCTTTCTTTTTATATTCTCAGCCAGAAATTTGACTCTGTTCTGGCTGGATTCTTTTGTGTCTTTTCTTCTCTGAGGCAATCAGCCTGTCTCTAGGTCTGGCTAAATGGTGAAAGGACCACAAGGTAGAAAAGATTTTCTGAAAAAGAAAAAGACATCTCACAGTATTTCAAAATATTATCTAAATTCTTTGTTGATCCATGAACCTACACTACTAAATTTGGTTCCATGTGGACAGGGACCAGTGTGTGCCCGACCTCTGTTTTCCCAGTGCCTGGGACATATTAGATGCTCATTAGATGGTTATTGACTGAATGATTAAACCAATGAATAAAGATAGAACATCTCAATGACATTTTGATAATTTACCAGTATGCTAATATAATAAAAAAGGAAATGGAATGATTGGACTTAGTTCTTCTCCTGCTGGTTAGCTCGTATTGCAGGAATAGGAAAATATATTGCCTCTTTTGAACAGGATTTCAGAAACCCCAGGGATTTCAAGAACACATCTGTGACAATCAGTTTTTGCAGGGAGAATAAAGGACATGTGCATAAAAAGAAAGTTTAATAACATATTTGCAGATAATGGATAATTCCTGTGTACTGAGGATACTTCTTCAAATAGAGAAGATTAGTTTTGTTGTTTTCTCACCTCTATGCATGTTTTCTCCCATTATAATGATAATTAGTGAAATTTTATAAAACTAAATCAGTGGTTTTGTTTGGATTCTTCTTTTCAAAGCCTGTTCAGCTTACTGGACTCCTCACGCTAGATTGGGCTTTAATAATGAATATATTAACATAACAAAAATTAAACTCATATTTCCCAGGCGCTAAGTGTTAGACCCTCTTAATTGTTTCTAAAAGAAATTTTTCTCATTTATGTGATTTCCCCTTCCTTTATGTGACATTTCAAAATGAATTATCATTGAGCTTACCTGGTCCTTCACCGATTTCAATGGCTTAGTGCCACCTCTGTGGAATGCAGGTGAAGGGAGTCACTGCTGTGCTCTTAGAAGCAGTACTGCAAAGAGGAGGTGAGTGAGTGAGTTCTGGATCCAGAGAACCGGATTTGAATTACTGCTCTGCTATGTGCTCCGGGGAATTACTTGTTACTCAGAATGTGGACAACGAGCCTAACATCATGTGTGATAATAATGAGGAAATAAGATACACTCTATAAGGTGACTGGTATAATTTACAACAAATGAAAATTACACCAAATACGTGGATTAAGCTGCTGATTGCTTCCTGGGTCCCTTGGATCTCACTGGGAATGAGAGCTGGCTCAGAAAGTAGATGTGGAAATAGCCTAGAGCACTAGGTGTGCAGATGGCCGGGGCTGACTCAGCTAACCTGGCCTGCTGGGACAGCATCCTCCTCCTTCCCTCTGAACTGAGTACTTCCCTGAAGAAGGCATAGCCTTCGCGGACGGAGGAAGGCCCACAGTTATGCTTCCTGGTGAAATGGGCCCACAGGCCCTGGGTCAGGAAGACTTAGCTCCCCAGTCTCCAAGCACTGGATCAGCACACAACCAGACTAGTATTAAAAGTAAAGGAGGAGAAGATTTTCTTAATATATCACATGGCTACTATATTAGCTGTGTGTGCGTGTGTGTGAACAACTAAATATAGTGGGTTTTCTTTATCTTTGGGTTTCATTTTTATATCCAGTTCTTGAAAAGACATTTTACTCATTCTTAGTTCAGAAAAAAATGAGGCCCACTTTTTCAAGCTGTTTTCAATTATGTTACTCCGCCCACTCTCCATGTTTTCTGGGCACTCATTTACCCGTTGAAGGATTCACAAGGCAGCCCTCTGCTCTTTCTCAGCCACTGTGGTCACACTGCCTCTACATACCTAATCTGTTCCCCAGGGAACCTGGTGGTTCTGAATCAGAGACTGTGCCAATTAGAATACGAGAGTTCCTCTTCCTTCTCTGTGTCCATTTGCAAACATTTGAATATCAGCCCACAGGTGCTATTTTGCAGGAATCACTATGTC
The DNA here is from genome assembly GCA_963575035.1 of Avahi laniger. Classification (NCBI taxonomy): domain Eukaryota; kingdom Metazoa; phylum Chordata; class Mammalia; order Primates; family Indriidae; genus Avahi; species Avahi laniger. The sequence continues at coordinate 24,675 of CAUYSK010015556.1, read as the reverse complement.
TTTTCATATATTTGAATCAATAGAAATCTGCCCTGGGTCCCCCTCCATCAAGGCTGGCAGGAAATACAATTTCAGTCATCACTGGGACTTTCCACCTTCAAGGACTGTGCCTTGGAACTGATGTATTGCCAGAACGTCAACGTGGTCCTGCTGGTTACTGCTGAGATGCTTATTGCTACAGTCCAATCAGGGCCTTCAGCCACAGCAGCCTGAGGGCCCAGGAATCTAGGGCCAGCTTCTCCAGGTGCCCTCTTCAGCCATCTTTGGCATCTCTTCTTTTCCTCAGGGTCCTGCTGAGGAGCAGCGTGTGGATCCCTAACATCAGAGAAACTCTCTCGCCTTCATCGCCTTTCACTATCTCGGGAAATCTCTGTCATCCTTTTGTCCTGTACTTGAAAGTCAACACCTTTTCTCACCTGACATAATTTCTACAAAGGGAAAAGACTTGCCACAAGACAGGAAAGGCCTTTGATATCAAGTTTTCTGTCCTGTATTAGGATGCTTGAAATAAAAGGAAGGAAAAATACAGAGAGTAGAATTATTTGCCCAAGTATTATACTGATTGCTCTTTTTTAAATGAGTCACCTCTAGTCAAGTGAACCCTCTGGGGGAGCCCTGGCAGGGAGGAGAAAGGAAGGGTGGCACAAAGGCCTCGGTAGAAGGGCCTGGAGGAGGCAGATGGCTGCATTGGACCTGAGGAAGTGTGCGATTTCCCACGTGTCTCCCAGAGTGATGCTCCAGTGAGGCGTTTGAACTCAATTTTCTGTAGCTCCACAGACATTTTTTCATTTGTACCTTCCTTGTTTCACACCTAGTTTTTATTCATTGAATTTTTCTTCTTTATGTTTCCTCAACATCATTTCAGGTTGTGCTTACATGTACAGCACGACTATCACAGAGTTAGAAATTCTTTGTCAAGGTACCAGACATCATGAAGGCCTGATTGCTGGGCGATCAGTCATTGGGCCAACTTAATAAGGAGAGTAAGCCCCAGTCCAGTCATCGTAATATTCAGATAACCAGATTGGAGCAAATGTGATTCGAAGGTTGAGCAATCATCCTTCAAGTGATTGAGCTGGCTTAATGCATAGCTGTCTCCTTAATTATGGAATCAAAAGGAACATTAGCTTTTTGTCACAACCTGAGCTTCTCATGCTTTTTGTGTGACTGCCATCTTCCTGTTTTCTTTCAACTTTAGCAAATGTGAATTTCTAGGCCACTGTTTTCCATTTCACTTATTTTATATGTTTATGCCTGTGTTTATAAATATTGAAGCTTGTGAAAGCTGTTTATTGTATTTCTATTATCCACCTTTGTTATAGAACATCTGCTTTCTTTCATATGTTCAATATAAAATAAATTTTTGAGCTTAACAAATGTGCCATAAGCTTATACAATTTCACAGCACATGATTTGCTGTGTCTTTTGTCCATTGCAAATTGCATTTCACTTCTTTTATTCATACATTTTTATTCTATAGAACAGAGGTCAGCTCATAACTACATGTGAGTCAAATCTAACCCACTGTATAGTTTTGTAAATTATGTTTTATTGGAACACAGTCATACCCATTCTTTCAAGTATTGTGTAGAGCTGCTTTCACACTGCAATGTCAGAGCTGAGTAGTCATGCCAGGGACTGTAGATCTTTATGGAAAAAATTTGCTGATCCTTACTATAGAACAATAATCAAAAATCCTTTTCATCACAGAATCCTAAAGCTTCAGAACTAGAAAAAGATAGTAGTTCAGGAACTTCATTTTATAGAAAAGAAAACAGGACCATACACATGTCAACCTTTACTGAGTTTTTATTAAGTGCCAAGCGCTATACCTTAGCAAATGTTATCTCATTTAGTACCCATAACCAATGCTATGCCTATTGTATAGACAAGTAAATCAGGACCCAAGAGCTTAAATAATTCTCCCATGGCCTTATCAGTATTGTAATAAATGGAGATGGTGGGATTAGACCCACAGCAAGGGGCTTCAGAGTCTAAGAACAGAATCATTGCACGATTCAACTTTTAAGTGAAAGACTTTTCTCTAAGACCTACAGAAAGTAAATATCAGAACCAAGAATAGTGCCTGGTTTCCTGTTCTCTCATGCCATTTATTTAAAGTAAAGATTTTTATTCATCTCTGTGTTCTGTGACCAAGGAAAGAAGAGGACCTTTTTTGCACGTCTTTCCTGTGTCTTGACTGAAAATACACTGACTACACGCTCTGGGGTAGGACATCTGTCCTAGCATGCCTGGAACCAGCTCTTTCCTGGGTGAGTCACACAGCGGTGCTGTTTCCTGTACACTTGCTCGAGGGCTGACTTAATCCCTTAAAAGTCTTTGTAAAGTGGAAATGAACCAGTTCCTAGAGGCACCTCTATTCCCAGGAGTCAACAGGACTCTTCTTCCTCAAGTCAACCTTTCTGGCTTAACCTTCCCTGTGCTGAAAAAGTAGAACAGAAATCACTATTTGGGGTCATAAAATTCATAACTAATATTTCTGATTGGAATAACCTGGGGCTACATGCTGCAGGAATTACTGGCTCAGTGTAAAATTAAACTAGCTTTTAACACTGTACAGCTTGTGTCAGTTCTGTTAATGACCACCTCTTGTGGCTCCATATGGTGGCCTCAACACTTAGGACTGAGCCCCACGACCTTAGAAACGTCTACCTCTTACTCTTTAATGAACGTCACTGAGAACATTTGAATGTTCGTGTCCCTCAAAATTCATGTTGAAACCTAATCCCCACTGTGGTGGTATTAAAAGGCGGGCCTTTAAGAAAGTGACTAAGTCATAAGGACTTTGCCCTCATGAATGGGATTAATGCCCTCCTAAAACAGAAGTCAGAGACACGTGTGAGGATGCAGCAACCAGGCACCGTCTTGGAAGCAGAGAGCAAGCCCTCATCAGACACTGAATGTTCCCTCATCAGACACTGAATGTGCCGTCATCTCGATCTTGGATTTCCCAGCCCCCAGAATGATGAGAAATAAATTTCTATTGTTTATAAATTACCCAGTCTATAGTATTTTGTTGTAATAGTAGGAACAGATGAAGACACTTTTATATTTTAACTCCTTAGTCTTTTGTAATTTGGTTCTCTCTTCAGGTTTCTGATATTATCCTTCCTAAATATTTTCTCCTGAGATGAAGACCTTCCCTGTGCCTAAACCCAGGCTGATAACATTGCTGCAGAAAGATCTATAACTGGGCAGATTGTTGTCTCCATAAAATATGATCATCACCTTCAGCTGGGCTCTTAAAATGGAACAGCCTGGCAATCTTCTATATTTCCCTGGTCAGTTCATATTTCCATTTTCATGTCAAAATTCTTCTCAAGCTCTGACTCTTTCACCTACCTCAGCACATGGGAACTCTCTAAGTATCTACATCTACCTGTTTTCATGCCCCTGTCCTCTGTTTGCTCCTCACACTTGACAAGGATCCCCTCCTCCTGTGAAAGGTCAGTTGTTCCATAGGTTTCCTGCGCCACATTGTGTCTCAACATCTCGGGGATCTTGCACTGCTCATTTTCGCATCTGCAGATCTGGTATAAAAGGCAGGTCATCTGAGTAGATGCCTGGCATGCCAGTTTGTGAGGTGTGAAAAAGAATCCCTGGAATAAATTATATAGAAATATAATACCAGTTAATTCAGCTTTTCATGTATTACAGTAAAGTATAAATTGGTTCCCCCCCTACTGAATCAAAATTTAAACCAGACAAAATAAAACAACAAACTAGCATAACCCTCTGACTCTGGTCCATCACAGATTAGGTCTTTTGATCTTTCAGGTTATAGGAGGCATAAGTAGAGTAACAGTGTTGTCACCAACGCTGAAGTCAGCCAACTGATAATCGTGTGTAGTCAGCTGAAATCCTCAAACCCAATGCAGTAGAGAAGCGTAAGATGTGTGTTTCATTATATGAAATCCATTATATATGAACCACTAAAGAGAGAGTAAGAACAAAAGTGAGAGCCAAGCAAATAACAATTTAAATATTATGAGCAATTCTGCCTGCCAGTCCTCTCACTGCTCATATGACCCAAAACAATGCTGTCAGTGAGGAGAAAAATTGAAATTAATCCCCGGAGTGTAGACAAGGCCCATCTTCATCGTCTCATTCCTCATCACACAGACATTGAAGTAATCACTATTGTCAGCATCAGTCATTGTGGTAAATAACCATTATTATCCTAGAGCCAGGCAAAAATATTCAAGGTGTATAGTGAACATTCAGCATTATTGTTTTCCTTTTTTTTAATGCTTCCATTTTCATCTTGTTATCCCATAATTAAAAATACTGTAGAGTTGTGTTTTGCATGTGTACAGGTCATTATATCCTCCACATTAATTACTGTATAGTTTACACGTGTAAACATGCATATTGCCATGGAGGAATGTGTATACCAAACCATGTGTACTCCACTTTATATTCAACATAAGGGATTCTCAAAAATTACCTTGAGAAAACATTATTACAATTTTGCATTTTGACTTTACATCCCAAAGTCAATAAACAAATGAAAGATCAGGGAAAATATTTGTAATATATTTTGCAATAAAAAGTTAATATATGCAATTGTATTGATTATATAATGTTATAAAATAAATGGTCCCAAAAGTTATTAGCTTAAAACAACACACATTTATTATCTCAAAGTTTCTGTGGATCAGGAACCCAGGCACAAATTAACTGGGTCTTCTGCTTCAAGGTGTAATCAAGATGTCAACTAGGCTGCAGCCTCATCTCATTTGCTTCCAAACTCATGTGGATGTTCAAAGCATTCATTTCCTTGAGGATTGTTGGGATAAGGGCCTCAGTTTCTCACAGCAGGCCATCTCAGTTCCTCGCCAGGGCCCCTCTCCACCAGACAAGCATATGACAAGAGCCACAGAGAGAATACTGGCAAAATGTAAGTTTATAGTCTTTTGTAACTTAATCACAGAAGGGATATCCCACCACTTTTGCCTTATACTAATCTTTAGAAGTCATTCACTAGGTCCAGCTCACACTGAGGGGAAGGGATTTCAAAAGAGCATGAATATCAGGATGTGGAATCATTGGAGCCAGGTTAGAAGGCTGTCTACCACAGTCATGTACAAATTGTTTTCACAAATTGATGAGAAAAAGATACCCCAATATACATGTGAGGATGAGAGTAGACAATTCACACAAGTGCAAATCCAAATGATCATTTTACACATGAAGAGATTCTTATCCTCTCTAGTAGTAGAAATAAAAGTGGCAATGAGAGGATCACATTAAGTCTCAGTTAAGACTCAGATTAATTTATATAGAAGCGATAACATTCTTATACCTGCATTGACAGAAATATGAATTCTATAGCCTTTTTGGAAAGCAGTTTGTTAATGTCAATTAAAAATAGAAATATACATTACCCTTGACTTAGAAATCTAATTCAACAAATTAAAATCAAGAGTATACACACACACACACACACACACACACACACACACATGCACACTTCTTACTGTAATATTGTTGCAGTACAAAAAAAACTAGAAAAAAAATGGATAGCCATAGACAGAGAAATAGTAAAATAAAGTGTCATATGTGTATGTGTAATATTATGTAGCCATTAAAAGGAATCTATTAGAGAAAGAGGATGTCACCTGAAAGGGGGGTGGGTAGAAAGAGAGACAGAAAGAGAGACAGAGAGAGAGAAAGACAGAGAGAGAGAGAAAATAGGAAAAAAGAAAAGCAAATAAGAATAAAGATGACACAAAAATACAACTGTGAGCACAAGTATGCAATTATATAAGAAGTTGTGTTTATTTGTGGGTATGTGAACAAAGGAATAGATTTTAAAGAATTTTAACGGCTTAGCTCTATATAAAGTAACTTGGAAGAATTTTCATATTTATAATATGAGCCCATATATATATATATATATACACATATTATAAGTCTACTTTGAAAACCAATCAATAACATAGAGTACACATATGCTTACATGTACATAAAGAAAAGTATGAGGAAGTCAGTAGCAACTTTTTAACAATGGTTACCTGTGGTGAGTTTGTTAGAGGGAATGGTGTTTTGATGGGATGAGGAGGAAGCTATACAATAAACAAAACAAAAACCAAAAGTTTATTTCTGTATAAAACTGAGTATGATAAAAAAAGGTAAGTATGATTTTATCCCACTTATATAACAAGATAAATATATGTGTGTATTTATATATAAAGAAGTGCAAGAAAGGAGAGCTACCAAAATGTTCATAGCGGTTATCTCGAGATTGGGAATCCAAGTAATTTTTATTTTCTTTCTTACTGTTTTCTGTATTGACTTAATTTTTAAAAGAGCTTGTATTAATTATATAATTGGAATAAAATGAAATATACTTATATATATATGTGACACACATATGTACCTATATGACCTGTTATGTGCTATGGATGTGGAATGAATCTGGAACACTAGACAAAATTTCTGTAAGCAACAGAGTAAGAAGAGGATATCTGATGTAAAAGCCACAGTATACAAAGAGATGCTAACTTAAGAAAGCAAAAAGTCACCTGAGGTAAACAAGAGGTCTGATGTGTTTGGACTTTAAACTATGGGTAGGAGAGTAGTATGATTCTAAAATGTAGGCTGGAACTAGACAGTGAAAGACTTTAAAGACAGTTTAGACATTATCCAGTGAGTAATGGGGAGCAATGTTGGAGTATCAGATGACATGATAAAAGTCTGTTGAAAGATGAATCTGATCCTGGTGTTCTGTAAGGGACAGAATGGTCAAGAGGGACCTGGAGGGAGAGCATCAATGAGATTAATTATATAGACCAGGCATGAGGCAGTCAGTGTCTGAAATGTGTTGTGGTCAGGATTAGAGGGATACACTGGTTAATGCAAAAAATGTCTTAAGGATGGGATCCCTGGCCTGGAGATTTTGAGAAACAAAGCATCTACAAACACCAATCACACTGACACACCATCCCTGTCCTTATGCTTGTGCAACAAAAGATGTGCTGACACTTCCAAAATAATGAAGTATAGTACATTACGTATATATAGACTTTTATCACTCAAAAAGAACTTGTTCATTATTGTCTAACTCTTACATTTACAACATGCAAGTCAGAGGTGGAAAGAAGTGATGTGCCCCTTTCTCAGGTAAAGAAAGTAAAGATTAGAAAGGTTAAGAAAGCTGCCCACCTTTTATATAGCTTTGTCAGCCTAAAGATTGGACCAAACTTCTTTGAGTTGGGCTCAACCTTATTCTTTGGAAAGCAGAATAGCCTTCATGATTTTTAGCATTTCTGAACATTTCTATAATCAATGACAATATGAACTACCAGGTATAATCGAATCTAATCTATGCAATGAAAAAAACAAACAGAGCACACTATATGAATTTATCACTAATAGTTGAATATTCACTTTCAAATGTAGGGAAGCATTCCAGACATAAAGTAAAAATTTACCTATATGTTTTACATGTTGAAATTCTAGCAGTTAGTAAAATTCTGCAATAAATCACGATGACTGTGAAAAATGTTAATTTTATGTAGAATAATTTTAAGTTGGCTTCTAAAAATATTTAGAAAGTATCTTTTTAGGTAGTGCGCAGAGCTTCAGTTTGTAGCATTGTTTCAATAAAATTCTTTTAATAGGAGATAAGAGAAGATAAACCTTTACTTTAGTAGATTACTACTAGGGAGAAAAGCAAATTTAATATTTGGGTGACAACATCATTGTTAACAGTATCTGAGTCTAACAGAACTGTCCAAAAAAATATATTGTTCCTCAACTAACTTAAATGGAAAGTGAGTGACTATTTACTATTGTAAATTTAGTGTCATTAGCATAAGAGCAATCTAGTAGCTGACGGTACCAAGAAATTATTGTTCTTGAAGCATGTCAAATTTTTAAAACTTGTCAACTACAAAAATTATTGATGAAGTTACCATAATTTAATAATAATTAAATTATTGTTGGATTTGAAAATTATTTTACGATGAACCGACATTTAGATTGGACTTGGATTTGTTAAAATTTGATGTGAAGACTTGGCCATTGAGCCCTTTGTGTCCCACTAAACTATCTAACATAACTAGCCAGCAAATAGGAGAGCCCAGATTCAAACCCAGTCATTGGCTCTATGCCTTGCCCTCTTCCCTTCCTACCATACTTGCTTCTACCAGTCAGGAAAAAGGACACAGAGAAAAACCCTTAACTTTTCAAATTATTTGGATAGCATTGTTTCTCTTATTGTCAACCAGAGTTCCTACAAAGCCTCAGAATTAGTAGTGTGATCATGGCCAATTTGAGTCACCCAGAATTATAACTTGCGTTTCCTCCTAGAACCTCCTGTTGCCTCATTCCCAGAGCAGAAAGGTCCATGTGTTATGTCAGCATTAAGTGGCTTGGGTCTGGAAGGGGAGTCCACCCTGACTTAGATTCTTATGCAATAATAAACACAGTATTATCCAGAATAAACTCTGAATGACCTAAACTATTTTCTTGGAAAGTGCTCTAGGTATTTTCCAAAAAAGACTAGAGAAATATAGGAAGTTAGCCAGCTTGGCATTGTTTGTCTGAAAAACCTGCCAAAAGTCTGGCCCCATTTGCCAGTGTCAACACTCTAGAGTGCAAACATATTTTTGTGCAAGGGACATTATGTAAGCTAGAAATTAATCTTAATTAGTTATTCTTTGTCCAAGGGTGGATGCTGCAGAAGAAAGCTCAAGTACTTTCAGAATGATGTACTTCAAAGTCTCTGGTGAAGCTACACTTAATTGCCTTTTTATGCAACAAAGGAGGAAAGCCCTTGGAGAGTTTGCCTGAAACAGTTCTCAGGGCCAATGATGGGCCTGCTGGTGGAACCAATGGGGTCCCATTGTCTTCTTCATCTCTTTTTCCAAAGTACTAGAATTAAAGGTGTGATCAAAAGTCTTTTGCATTCAGCCATGGGGGGATGGATACCCTCTGTCTATTTTTCAACAGTAATGACCAGAATAGAAGTCTACCTGTAAAGGTCAGTCCTAGCCAAGCTTACTGAGCAGGAAGAATTTCTTCATCTTTAGGACTTTCTAATATAAAGGGTTCTGTGGTTCACAATAAGGAACAATATGGATAGGAGGAGAATACAGTCATGAGCTGCTTAAGGATGTTTAGATCAATGATAGACTATATATGACTGTGATTACATAAGATTATAATACTGTATTTTTACTGTAACTTTTCTATGTTTAGACATGTTTATAATACAAAAATGCCATTGTATCATCATTTCCTAAAGTATTCATCATAGTGTAATAACATGCTGTACAGGTTTGTAGCCTAAGAGGAATAGGCTATATCATATAGCTTGCACGTGTAATAGGCTATACCATCTAGGTTTGTGTAAGTACACACTACGATGTTCACACAAGGGCAAAATCACCTAACAAAGCATTTTCAAAATGTTTCCCATGGTTAAGTGATGCATGACTGAACTATACCATCAAGTCCTGTCAGGACATATGATGTCTATCATGACATATCAAGATGTTAATGTGACGTGTTTTAGGAACAATAATTCTTCAGTACTGTCAGTTAGAAAGAGTAGAATTGAATCTTCCATTTAATAGAACTCTGGGCTTTCGTAGAACTTTAGTAGACCCTGACTGTTCTCAACAGACTTATACCATAAAGTTGAAAGTTTGGGGTAAGGCTGGTCACAAACCCTAAAGTTGTGTGTGAATCACTGGATGAAAGTTTATCTAGTTTACTGTGATATTGTAAAATATGTGTTCCATCTTCATCCCGTTTCCTGGCCTACAACTCCTGAAATCCTTGTAATCTCCAAAGTGATGTGCCTTTTTGTATGCTAATAAGTTGACTGATGGCTGGCAGCCCCTAGGTAGCTTCAGGATGGAAGCTGGTTACTAGACAGACCAAGCCATGATTAGAGGGTTGGGACTTTCAGCATCATCCCTCCAATTTCAGGAGAGAGACTGAAGGTTGAATTGATCACCAATGGCTAGTGATTTAATCAATCACGCCTATGTAATGAAGTTTTCATAAAACTCCCCAAAAACTGGGTTCAGACAGCTGCTGGGTAGCTGAACATGTGGAAGTTCCTGGTGGGTGGAGTGCCTGGGGAGGGCATGGAAGCTCTGTGCCCCTTCCCACATGCCTTGCCCTGTGCCTCTCTTCATCTGTATCATTTGTAATAATAAACTGGTAAATGTAAGTGAACTGTTTCCCTAAGTTCTATGAGCTGCTCTAGTAAATTAATTGAGCCCAAGGAGGGGTGGTGCGAATCCCAATTTATAAAAGTTGATCAGAATCATAGGTAAGACAACCTAAGGCTTGTGATTGGCAACTGAAGTGGGGGGCAGTCTTGTGGTACTGAGCCCTCAACATATGGGATCTAATGCTATCTCCAGGCAGATAGTGTCAGAATTTAATTGAATTAGAGGACACCCAGTGGGTGTCTGCTGCAGAGTTGGCTGACTGCCTGGTGTGTGGGGAAGTGGCCCCATGCATCTGGTCACGGAAGTACTGTGTGTAGATTGCGAAGTGAAAGAACAGGAAAAGCATTTTGGTTTGGTTTTTCTTATATCCACACTTATCTTGTTGGAAAAGACCCTTCCAATTTGGCATCTGTCTTTCCCTATTTGTCACCCATCCTTCAGGGATTAAAGTGAAAACAGTCCATCTATCTCTTTATAGACCACACTCAAAACTGAGAGACAAGAAAAGAGAAATATGGAAAAATACCTTCCTAAGGCCAATGTCTCATTTTCCTCTGGCTTGGCCCCTGGTCTTTTAGCTTCATATAATGTAAGGGAATGTTTGTATTTGCGATTGATTTAGCAAAAAAATGAGAAGACCAGAGTCATGTTCCTCTGTCAATTCAGAGATCAGTTTCAAACTCTGCTTTTCTACACTTTCTAACGTAATGGACCTAGCCAAGAGAGAAGAGAACAAAGGAGTTTGTGTGGAAAATCATGTCCTTGCTCAAGGCAAGACCACCCAGTGGATTAATGGAAAGACGGAGGCCAGGCAGAGCCGCAGGATAAATATTGAAAAGGATATCTATTTAGACACAAGGAATGAGGCTCCTACTGTCTTATTTTCCCAAATTTTTTGTCTTTTATATAAGCAAAAATTCTTTTTCCCCCCTGTTTTTTCTATTTTCATAGCTTCCTCTAAAACTGATCACTTTTTCCTTTTCAATTTTGTATCTCGTATGGGTCATTTTTCTTATACTAGAGATGCTAAAAGCTGTACATTCTGCCAGACAGTGACTCATAAATCTCATTAGTATTAAAAATTTAAAACCTCATGGAATTTGGGCAAAACACAAAACTGCTATTGTCAGAACGTTTGAAATCCTTTGAAAATGAAGATAAAGACATTAACTAGATAGCATAGTGACTAAAGAAATTAGTCGTAGTAGTAGCTGTCATTTATTAACTACCTACTATGCACTTCGCGGCACCGATGACTGAGTTTCACTACAGAAGCATCTGTTAAAAGGTATTTTTCAAGGCAAAAGCCTGGGTCTTTTCAAAGGGGCTTCTGGAAGGTGTCCAGGGAACTCAGAAGCATGTTTTCTTTTTGAGCCCTGACTCTGGCACTAGAGATGTAATCATAAGGGTTTTGGGTCTTTCAAAAACTAGTTGTGGCAACTGGTTGACAGTGAGCCACGGTGACCCTTGCCAGATAGTGGTGTGGAAGGGCTGGGAGAGGGAGGAGCTGGCCCAGTTCTGCCACCATGACCTTGTGGGTTTTCATGGCCCTTAATTAGAGTGGGAGGCCAGACTGGAGAATCCAGAGTCAGCTAAGGCAGTGAACCAGATGATTGGATAAAAAATTTGAGCTTCAAGGAAGGCAGGCAAGGTGCCTTTTTAGGAGCTTTCAACAACTAAGCACGCTTGCCATTTTTCCTCCCCTCTACTTCTAGAGTAATTTTAAATAGTAATATATGGCATATATTCAGTGCTTGCTTTGTTTCTGGCTCTGTTTTCAGTAATTTCCATATATTATCTCTCTTATCCAAATTAAAACTTAAGAGATAATTAATATTATTCTCCATTTACAGATAAGAAAACTTACGTTCAGAGAGGTTTGATAACTTGGCCAAAGTTGCACAGCTAGTAAGTGGTGAATTCATGATGTCTGACTCCCAGCCACTGTGCTACACCCTCCTCATTAATAATTCCTCTCCTGCTTTACCACCTTCAATACTGCTCTTCTTTCCTAGGCATCTACCCCGTTTCTTGTGTAGTTTCTCTCTCTCTTGCAAATTATCAAGTAATATTACAATTTTGGGAGATTGTATCCCATTTGAGAAGGTCGGACATATCATTTGAATACATTTTACTCTAAGTGGAGATGCCCTCACCCCCAGGGTGGGGGCACCTAAAGTGTAAACTGTTTCCCATGATCAGGTCAATCCACAATATTTGTGAGTGAAAAACCCAAGTCATCCAACAACCAACCAGAGAGTTCAATTGTAATAAATGCAATGAAACATGATAGGTTATAACGATGCCAAGAAGCACTGCAAGATCCAAAACTACCTCCGAAATTATTGATCTTGCTACTTATCAGGGTACTAATAATATGCATGTTATTCATATAGGTCTGGTTCCAGCAGCAAGGTAGATTAAGCTAACTGACATGTAATATCCTCCTAACGCCATTACAGAAATTGTAAAAAGGATACAAATTGAACAAAATATAGTGCAAAAATTTTAAATTATAGCAGAGCTCAGAAAAAAATGTTGTCGTGTGCCAGAAACGAAGCGTGAACTCGAAGTCACAGCTCTGAACGGCAGGTGTTTGATCTGTGGGCTGCTGTTCTGCAAGCTTTGATGCAGGAACCCAGGCTGTCTCTGTCTTGTGGCTCCATCATCTCTAATATGTAATTTCTAAGGTCATCATGCTTGTTTTTGTCAAGCTGATGGATGGTAAAAGAACACAGAGAATGGCCATTTGGGAAATTTATGGGTCAGGCCTATAACACTTCCACTCCTAGTCCATTGGACACACAGGACAGCAACTGGGAAATGTAGCCAGGCTGTGTTCCCAAGAAGAGGAGGAATTAGGTTTGGAAACCGGCTAGAAGTCTGTGTCACACTAAGCAAAATAGGTCTAACTTCTATCCTTCTAGATACGTGGGAGTTGGAGAAAGAAATACAAACTCTTTAAGTCTCAAGAGCTCACATACTCAGGAATAGTAGATGGAGGAATTTTTAAGTACACTAATTAATAGCTAGAAGTCTTTGTGGGTACATTCTTTCTTTGCCTTACTGTCATCCATGCAGATGGTTTTGTTGTCCCTGTATGCTTCTTTCATCAGGGTGAAAATGTGATATCCAATTTTGCAGCAAAAGAGGGTACTCTACTTTTCCATCAATGAGTTTTAATATTCCTAATAAAGTTATTTCTTGATCCAGGGAAATCTGTTTTTCCTTCACTAGTCAAAATTGGCATGTATTTAATGATTTCTATAGAAAGCTATGGAAAGATAGGAATTAGGAGGTTAAAATATCAGCACATATTTTAGAGGTAAATGAATTCAAGTGCCAACGCCAAATATACTGAATTATAGATGTATTAAATCAGATAAAAACATTCATTTAATTTTTATATTTCTGAGCATTTATTAGTATTTCTCTCATATAATAATTTAGTTTTTTTCAAAGCTTAAAGGTTTTATTTTTCTTAGTTTGCCCTAAAATTTGAAATTCACTGGCTAGAGATGTCAAATCAGAAGTTAAGGAGCAAGAGTTCAGAAAGACAGTGTGCGTCTAGCTCTATGTACATTTTTCCCTATCCGGAAGCTCTTTCTCTATGAGATGTGGAAATCCTTAAGCTGCCCTGCCAGCCTCAGTCTCATGCAGGGAGGCTCCCTGCTCACTGTGCTCCAGAATCACTGTTTTTCTTTCTTATTATCATCATACTCCTTCCTTTTCCTTAGGGCCTCACCAATGCTTTTCCCTCCCCCAGGAGTACTGTCTTTGCTTAGTAGCTCCCACTCGTCCTTCATGTATCAGCTTAAACCTCACAACACAATGTCAGGGAAGACTTTGCTAAACCATCTGCTGGATCAGTACCCGTGTAATATACTCCGTAAAACTGGGCACTCCTTGTAGTAGTTAGGAGCACCTGCAATTACTTACTTATAATTTGGTTGTTCAAAATTTGTTTTCTCCATAAGAGTGTAAACCCCATGGTGGAGGAGGCCATATTTGTTTTGCTCATCATTATACGTTGTGTCTCTAGTTCCTAGTTTAGTGTCTTGTTAGGGGCATCAATAGATGTTAATTTGATAAATAAATATTGTGCTTATCCATAAACAGTTTGAAGATCCTTGACCGTCTCCCTTTTTTGGATATCTATGACTTTTTACCAAGTAGAAGTCTAGGAGGAAACCCTTTCACAGACCTTCACAGCTGAGAACATCCTTATTCCCTAGTCTCTTCTGTGGCCTATTACTGGCTCCCATCTACCTCTAATTGTTCCAAATACAACACTATGGAATCTTCAAGGGGAAAAAAGAGGAATGGCCGGTGCTGCCTTTGGCTGGCCAAATGGAGGAAGTTTCAGAAGTATGGTATCAAGCCTCTTTAACACATTGACTGCCACACTAGAAAAAAAAATTTTTCCTTGGGGCCACAGTGTATTATTACAAAAATGGAATAAGAACTTCAAGAACAAAATGATACTTCCTAATTTAATGAAAAAATTGTAATTTTTAATTGTTTTCTGTGCATGAGTTATATGAAATTAAATTGTCAATATTAATTGTAACAATAAGAACATCAACAAGTAAGATTTCATGAACCAACTGCAGGGTTTTGCCCAGGAGGCCATCCATCACACAACATGTATGCTACAGCATGGCAGTGTGAGTTGTCTGTGCACCACACTGCTCCCATGGTGAAGAGACACGTGAGTTACATATGCTTCATGAGCCCCTGGGCTCAAAACTAGCATGAGTTAAATACAGCTCACATGGCAGTTAATGAGTTAATTGTGTCTGGAATTGTTATTACAGTAGTACAAAGACTAGGAAACCAGAAAATGTATCAAAGAGGCTTGAGAACTTGAGGCAGAGGGTGGGGCTCTGCCTCTTAGTGTATTGCTAATAATATTCTTCCTTTAATTCCCAAGAATATTCTCTTTGTAACCCTGGGAGTAATGTTGTTGGGTTGGACTTCAGGGAAGCTCAGGTCTGAGGAAAATCACTGCCCACTCATTCTCCTTATCTGGTGCTCACTTAACGATCTGAGGGAACCTTGGGATCCTAGGGAAAATGGGAACTGTTATGATTCTTTCACAATTCCATTTCTGTCCTCACCAGAGGGCTTACTGAGGATTTTCTCAAGGCCACAGCTGCAAGGGGTTGTCTCAGGTCAGTGAGAAAGACTGATCCATCCTTGGAGTGAGACTAAATAAAACTGTAAAGTCAATAGGGCTGTGTTTTTCACAAAGATCTCTGAGAGGATTCAGGTCATCCAGGGCCACCTGCCCATAGTCAGCTCCGTGTGGTGTGGACCTGACCCAGGACTCCCTTACAGCTGGAGCAGAGAGCAAAAGACCCCAGGAAAGGTGTCCTTTCTGTGATGTCCAAGTAGGTGTCTGTATTTCTGCCCTGAGTTTCCTTTTAAAATTTCATTTGGCTGTTAGGGAATGACAGATGCAACTCCTATTCTTGTTTCAACTAGTCTGGAGCAACAAGTGTATAAATTGTGTATTTTTCTGCTAAGCCCTAAGAGATGTTTGAAACTAACTTTGTGAGGAGAGATGGAGCTAGCAGCCCCCTCAGCCAGTGGGAATCTTCCATATGGCTTCTGGGCTGGGACCTCTATTCAACCAGACCCTCAATTCTCTCTCTCCATAGCCCTCTCCTGATTGAGTCCTACCTTTGTGTATGCTTTTGCCTTGTGCCTCTTCAACGCTCCTGGGCTCACTTTTATCGTGGTATCCTGCGTAATCACATTTCATAGACAGTTATTCCAAGTGTATGCTTTCTCTTAAGTCATGTAGGACTTAATAGAGAGTTTTCACCAACTGAGCAGCAGTCTAGAGTCACATATTTGGTTGTGATAAGGTGGCTGGGTCTCCCCGACAATCAGAATTACCTTTCTTTGCACATAGATTTGTCTTTTGTTTGTAGAGGAATCAGAAAGTAGCTGTAGGTATATAATGCCTACAATATCATAGCATGTAACTTCCTGAGCATCAGCAGATGGGTATCTTAAAATGAATAGGAAGGCTAACCTACTGACTTAGTTCTCTTATGTCCTTCAGTTTCTGCGATCAGTTTTTACAAGTCCTACATAACCATTAATAGATTGATCTGATAATATTAAATGCTAACCTGCATTTACTGCATGCATTAACCATAGAAATAATAAACTTAAAGAATACAAATACAGGTTTCTCAAAGGCTAGCATTATTTCACAAAATCATTTCAGTTTCTCTTTACTCATAGACTCTACTGCAATATTCTGCACAGGGACTGCTAGCTGATTTTCATTATCTGTGCTCTGCTTCTTGTCCGTCAAAGACCAAATCTTCAGGTGAGTGCATTACTACCTCACTAAAGGCACATTTCTCAGCCTTTACTGCAGCCAGCTTTGGAAAGCTTCAGCCAGTGAGATGTAAATATAATTGCTAAATGGTGTTTTGGGGGAGAAAGCCCTCAAAGGAGAATTTCCTCCATTTGCTCCCTGGGGCTTTTTTAAGGGTAAGGGCCGCAGCAGGGGAAAATGGAACAGAGATCTGGAAGGATCCTGGCTTCCTGACGACTCTGTGGAGCCGCCTTGTCCATTCTGGACTGCCTACCTTTGTATGCTTCTTGTGTGAGAGAGAAATGAATCTTGTTTAAGCCACTGCCATTTTGAGTTTTTCTGTTATATGCAGCTGATCCTAATCCTAATTTATACAGCCATCTAAGTCCACTTAATACCACTGATCCAGACATCCATGGATGAGTATAGGTATTTTCAATCTTTGGCTTTAAGGATAAAATGGTAAAAGTGAGTGTGATGACTCTGATTTCAAGAACCAAAGTAATTGGCACAATTCAGGGACAAAATAAGCTTAGAACCATAAATTTTATTTTCTTTCTTGGCCTTTCTATCAAGTGTAGGATTATTAAAGTCATTACTCCAGAAAAATTTCCACTGCTATCTGGAGGCTGCAGCCTCACATCCCTCATTTCCACATTGCACCCTCCTGCTTCTCTTCTTAGCACACACAACATAGCAATTGTTTGCAAGCTGTACTCAGTCAAGATTAGAGCACTTTTGCAAACAAAGTTTGGTTCCTGGGCTTGAACTAAAGAAATGAATTATGGTTTGTGTGCACAATTACTGGGATCTAGAAAGGATGTTTGTTGAAATGAGAAATTAATTAAGGAAACAAAATGCCCAAAGTGGTATTTATTATAATCATGTCATCAGAGCCCTTCATTGTTTTCCAACTAGACACACACACACACACACACACACACACACACACACACAACCTTAAACTTTGTTTTTAGTGATGGTTGTTTGAATAATGGATACTAAAGTCACCAGGATGTCAGAGAGGAAAAGACAAGAGGACAGAGGCTATTTACGTCTTCAAAAAGAGGACAATAAAATGAGGCATATTGTTCTATAAATATGCTCTGCTACCTTAATATGCACAACCCACTTCTCTTTTTCTATTTACATGCAATTGAAGAGAAAAACATTCCATAGCTCAGTGAGTCTACTTAAACTAGAAAGTATAGAGAGAAGATATTGTGTAAGGAATGTCTGACTCCCTCTTGGTAACATTGACAGGCATAGAAATATGTCAATTCTCTTGAATGCACTTTCCCCAAATATTGTTTCTCTCATTTCAAGCATATGATGGTGCCATGTGATTGGAAAATGCTATCTTACTAGAGTTGAAAACTATAAAGAACTAAGCAAACATGGAAGGAGCTTGGAATATCCTATTTCTGGAGTGAACTGCATTTGTGAATTATGACAGCTGCCAGTTTCATGATCATTTACTCCTAATCCAATCCTCACTGAAAGAATTGTCAGCACATGTCACCTCTATATCCTAGACCATTGAATTTTCGATGTCATTATCAAGTCATATTCATTCAACTCTTCTTTCCTATTTTGGAGAGAAGAGGGACAAAGACAATTCCCAACTGCAATGAAAACCAGCTGACTATTGGTTATGTGAGAGGACATAACTGTGGGTAAAGAGTAGAGGCCCTTTCCACTCAAGCTTTGGTCTTTTCAGTCCAGCCCGTGTCAATAGTTATCATTACTCGGCCAGTAACCAATCATGATTCCTAATCAGATACTTGCTCCTCACCTCAACCTGGGCAAATGAGTTGTTCAGTACCACTGTATGTAGCAGTAGCTATAATTATCCTAGGTAACACACAGGGCTACTTAATAGCACCCACCAGGCACTCCTCCAAGCTACCTATGAGTATTAGCTCACTTTGTCTTTAAAACAACTCTCTGACATTCCATTATAATCCTGTTTTAGAGATATGCTAACTGAGGCAAGAGATTAAATAACTTGCTCAAGGTCACCCAACTACTAAATAATACATCATGTCTGTTTTCAGATTCCATGATCCTAACCACTGCACGTGCTGCCTGTCCAGTAAAGTAAATATAATAAGAAAAGCATGTTGGAGAACATTCAAGTAAAACTCGATCTCATCCTGCATGGGGTCTATCTATTTTCATCCTACAGAGGTGTTAATATCTGATTAACAGTTGTCCCCAGGTGGCGACTCTGCAAGGAATATGAACAACCTCTCTGGCTACATATTCCACTCAGGAACTTGGCTTAGTGAAAGCAAATGTGAGTCATGCATTTAGAATTATGTCATCCTCAGACTAGTACCTTTCTTGGTCTCTCCTCCACCCCAAGTTCTGCCTTTCAAAGGAAAGTTGATATTTATCATTCTCTGGAAATACTTCCATCTTCTCCAAATATCGCCGTGTGGACATGCCAAATGGATTCATCTGCTCTTTATATGCATTCCCTGTACACTGTGCACTAATAACTCAAGGAAATAGTCTGTCATCTTTCTCAAAGCAAAAAAAAAAAAAAAGTCTTTGCCTCTGGTCTTTTCATCCCTTGTTTTCTTGTTTCACTCTTGTTATAAATTCTTAAAATTCGACTTACTTTCCTAGGTGGGAGAAATAAAGAAAATTTGGCTTATTTGTTTTTATGTGGGAATAGTAATTAGTTAAGCCTAATAAAGCACCAGCATAGTGAATCAGGAGCTGGAAACCAGCCTGACTTGAGTGTCATGCATTAAACACAGCCCCTGGAGACTCTATCTATGAAGAAACAAAATGCTTTATAAACATTGCAGCTGATTCTCTCCTTTGTTTCATAGATTGTTAGAATCAGGGACCTTCTATGACACAGAATCTATGTTAGCATTTTCATTTCCAAATGGGAATAATAAAGCCCTGGAAGTTAGAGTGACTTGTCTAAAGTCATATAGTTATTGGCAAAGCCAGGATCTAACCTATGTTTCTGAGCTTTTTTCCAGTGATCTTGCCATTTCAACACATTTTCTCTCTGGGGTTGGGAGGAGGCTTATGGACACAGGGAAGCCCATTTGAAATCTGTAAGGGGTGTTTAGGTGGGATGAAAGATAAGAAAATGCCATATTCTGTGTCTCCAGGATCTCATGCCCAACATTCAGGAGTTTGGACAGGCATTTACTACCATTCTCCCAGGAGCCACTATAGGTTCTAATATTTGTAACTTTTCCAGAATTCCCAGGAGGCAAGATGAGGGTGGGGCAGGGGAAGGAATACAAAGCATGTCACTATACATCATGGCTCCACTATAGAGTAGAAACCCATTGATTAAAGATCTTACCTTTTCTCTGCAAGTCTCAATTGTTCTACCTTTTGGTTTGTAGAATTCATTCTAGCTTAACTCATTCTTCTCAAAGCAGTCTAGCTTCTGATCCTTAGAATTCCCCCAGGTCCCTATGCCTGTCCTACTTCTTACACTTGCATATTGTAACCCCTAAGGCCCACCTCCATCCCTTGCCTTGTAAGTCCTCTCATCCCAAATTCTGTTTTCAATTTTTACAGCTATTCTATTTTTTTAAGATTATCCTTCCCCAACCAATAGCTAACTCTCTGACCAAGCCCTAAGAAGTCCCTCTCCTTATAGCTGCTGACATCTTCCACCTGACCTCTCTAGAACCTTATTTACTGAAGTCTAATACCAGAAAATCAAAAAGTCATCCATTTCCCTAGAATTCTGGCTCAAATTACCTTTACTTCCTTCTCCTCCCCTTTTCTTTCTTTGATATGGTAGAAGGAACACTGGATTTGGAATAAAAATAACTGGGTTATGGTTCCAATGCAGTAATCTCACAACCTGAGTGTTTTAAGAAAAAAGCATTTACTCTTTCAAAGACTCAATTTCCTCATCTATAAAATGAGGATGGATGACAATAGCCCTAGCTGCTTCATTGGTTGATTGTGAAAATGGTAGATTTCAAGTGAAAATGGTAGATTTCTTTGTTCATCATAAATTCAACAAATATTGGCTCTTATTCAGTATCAGGCTATAGCTGTGGTTGAGTGTAACTAACCATGACCAGACAGAGTCACTGCCACCTTATATATGAAAACAGTTTGTAAGATGTAAAACACCATAGCATTATTATTCTACACCAGTTCCACCTGTTGGAGTTTCCTTGTCTCCTTAATCCTGCTAAGTAAAACTTCAGGTTCCAGGCAGGCTTGACTGGAGCACTCATTGTACACCTCAGAGCCCTGGGACACCTTCAGCCAGAACAAAGATGAGAATCACACAGAGGGGGCCAACTCTAAATCTACTCTGGGAAGCGAGAAGGAAACTTCTCAAAAGTCCTTGGAAATGGTAATGGGGTGGGGCGGGCTGCCATGGAGACAGAAGCTGCCATCTGGCTTCATTCTCCACCAGCCTAGTCTTGGCTTCATACACTGCTTTTTGGATTCCACCTTGCTTCGTGTTTCAGCTAGCGCAGATTCAGGGATGGGGAGGCAGCACCAGCCATCCTAACCACCTCAGTCTGTTTTCCAGACGTGGCCTTTTCCTTTTATTGGTTTATCTTCTACTACATCAGAGAGTCTTTCTCTCCCATTTCCCAATGCTTCCAGAAAGATTATTTGGAAGTGTGAGTGGAAGAGCAGGACTTTGATCTACCACATCCCAAATCAGCAAACAGGAGAGAGGAACATCTTAGCAGCTGTCTATCTATAACTTACATTCTCCCAGATTTTCTAATCAATGCCAATTTCCTCGCTGTCAACACATTCTCTATAAATTTAGACACTATCTGTTAAAGATCACTTCCAAAATAAAGCATTACAAGTTTTCACTGATTTTCCTGAGCCCCATTTATAGTGAACCGATCTATGCCAGAACTTTTGGGACTCACAGGAAAAATTCAGACTTTGAGAAACGTCTTTTCATGGAACTAGCTATATGTAAGTCCAGAACATGTTAAATTGACAGAATATTCTGTCCTTATTCTCCCAGCTTTCTCCAGTTCCAGGACATTCTGAAATAAACACTTAGCTTGCAGATGATTTTGAAGAGGAGGTGTCACTGCAATTCAGAGTTTTGCCATGAGGGAATCTATGTCTTCCCTCTTCATAAATAAACCCAATACTTACACAATCATCTGAGGTCATTCTTGGAACCCATGCTGAGAATGGTGACAACTGCTATTTAAGGAAAGTTTTAAAAAGTATGAAAGATACAAGATGGACCTCTCTGAGTTTTAAAAATGAGAGAACAATCACTATACACCAAAGCAGTGACCTCACATTGTCTACCCCATTTCCCAACAGAATGTACCACCTGTGCTAAGAGCTAAAGTCATCTTGCTGTTGACAGGTTGTCAGTAAACTGAAGTGTGTGTGGTTGAGGACCAGCAGGCATGGCATGGACTTGGGGATAAAGCCTGAACTATTCTTTCCAAAATACTGCTGGCCTTTTGCCACCAGATCTCAAGTTTGGAACCTTAGAACAAATGAGTATAAAACATTCAAATAACAAAGCCATATGTCGAATCCTTTCCTCCTGCAACCTCATGGGGGCTATGTCAATATGCAGCTATGACATGCGGATGGTCCAGGGTAGCAATGTCCATTCTCCCATATGTGTTTTTGCAGAAGAAAAGATTATCCAAATTCTTCATATTCAGAACAATAAGACATTTCAGAGAAAGGCAATGAACTCCCAAATTGTTTATCGACCTTACTTAAGCATTTCATACCAGTGTGTCTGGCAGCTTTGGGAACTATTGTGTAAGTGGGGTTACCCAGAAGTGATTGCCAACATTCTGAGAATATTTCATGATCAAGGATTTGGCGAATTCAATGTGAAGGGCATTGCTTCTAACTCATTCTTTTTCATAAACCAGATTTCAGTTCTGAAACAGACCTTGTATAATTATCGCTTTTGAAAATGTAGCCCTGCTTGGCAATCCGAGCAGTGTACGTCAATCCAAGGACCCATTTCTAATCCTCCAATCAGCTCTCCCATTTCCACAGGCTGCCATCTCTCACTGACACCCTTGAGAAGAGTAAATCTGGGCTGATGACGGAACATTCTTTGCACACAAAGGAAAAACTGCACAATCAACTACCTGTGTGGGTTTAGGAAGGCATCACAGGTTGAAAATTAGGCTGAAGAATAAGTATCAAGTATCAAACCCTTTTGGGAAAACCCCAGACCTAGCCAAGAACCCTTGGCAAGAGCACATGGCTGAGAGCCTGGGATTTGGCTGCTTGGCAGCTAAGTGATATTTGATTCTTTAAAGAGACAAAGAATTAGGATCCAATCAGCAGACATGTCTTAATAGACATAGATAGACATAGAGAGCAAGTTACATATTTAAAAGAGTAGGATGGCCTAGCAGGATGTTTTGTCTGAAAGGTTGTGACCAAGATGGTCAGAGACAGGTTGCTAAACATCACTATTGAAGGTGCTTGGGCTTCAGAGCAGAAGACAGGGGGACAGACAGATAGATTTTGGAATCGTGACTTTGTCACTAGCTAGCTAGGTGACCTTGAGAAAGTTACTTAACCTCTGAACTGCCTGTGAGATGGAGAAGACAACAGGAACATCCACACAGGGTTCTCGTGAGGACTAAATGAAGATTGTCTATTAAACATAGGAATGGCCTCAGACAAAGTCAAGAAAGGAAAGCTCAAATAATCGTAGGCTTAAATTAACAAACTTTAAAAATGTTCCTTTAAAGCAGGATAAAGAAATCTGGGACCCAGAGACAGATCTAGACACAAATGGATATTTGACTTACGCAGAGCAGTGAAACAGGCATTTTGATAAATGGTACGGAGACAATTGAGTATCCAGATGAGGAAAAAAACGTTGGATTTTTTTTATGGGTTGCATCTCAACCCATAAAAAAATTGTTCAGAATCGATTAAAAATCTAAATGTAAAAAGCAAAATTATAAATCCTTTACAATAATCTAAGATATCTTCCTGAGCTCAGGGGAGGGAGTACAATGGAGCTAAAGAAGGGCATAGAGGGAATTTCTGGGTGCTGGCCAGGTTTGATTTCTTGGCCCAGGAGATAGCTCTATGGACATGCACTTTATAATTATCCTTTAAGATGTACAATGTATGCTTTATGCACTCCTTTGTATGCATGGTCTCTCTTTCCTTTAGCATACTCTGTTGTCTCCATCCTTCCCGATGCCTTTATAGCACATTCATGGTCAGGCCATTTAGAGGGCTAACACTATTTCTAATGAAAAAAAATTAATAAAATATAATAAATATATAAACAGTATAATACAGATATTTTGTTTATGTGGTAACATAGGTGGGCAAGTTGTAAATACATAGTGATATTATTTGACACAGTTCACAGTTGGACATCAGTCAGGCACACAACAAAATGTTAGTTTTCTCTCTCTCTCTCTTGCTGTTTTTTAAATTTCATCTGATACTTGTGCTCAAGTTCTGCTCAGCTCATCTATCAAGCTACAGTTCCCAGGACTTTCCTGTTTGCACTGACTATTTTCCCGAAATCACTATTTCTCTCCTGTTCTGAGCCTCTTTAGTCAAGTTGTATCTTCTGGTTGGTGGATACATGCCTAGCTATTCCTTGATTTCTGACATAGTCTCTTAAATGCTTCCTCTTCTTTTTTCAAATTTGCCCCTTCTTCCAGATTGCCAGCCCAATATATTGATGCGGAGACTACATTTCCATCTTGTCACCTTACTTATCCTCATATGCCTATCAATTTTAAAGCAGCAGATCTAAAATCCACATTTACATATTTCCCAGGTTACCATTTGGGTCTACATTAAGAAAGATAAAATAGAACTCATAGAAAAATTGGTAAAAGAACAGTTCTTTATATTATTAAGGTTAAACATAAAACATATACTTAATAAACACTTAAAAATTAAGAAATTCAGGGCCGAGTGTGGTGGCTCACGCCTGTAATCCTAGCATTCTGGGAGGCCAAGGCGGGCAGATTGTTTGAGCTCAGGAGTTCGAAACCAGCCTGAGCAAGAGCGAGACCCTGTCTCTACTAAAAATAGAAAGAAATTAATTGGACAACTAAAAATATATAGAAAAAACTAGCCGGGCATGGTGGTACATGTCTGTAGTCCCAGCTA
>CAUYSK010015555.1:0-18648 GCA_963575035.1 Avahi laniger | reverse complement strand
TTGCTGAGTGGCTAAAGAAATAGCTGTAAACAAGTGGGGATGAGGGAGGAGGGGACGGGTATATGCATACACAAAGAGTGCAATGCGCACCATGCAATAGGATGGACATATTTGAAACCTGGACTGAGGGGGGGAGGGGGGGCAAGGGCAACACACATAACCTAAACATATGTACCCCCATATTATGCTGAAATTAAAAAAAAAAAGAAATAGCTGTAAACAATAAGCAGAGATAAACTCGGAAAATTTATTCAATGACACTTTATTTGAAGAGAAGATCAAACTAGCCAGGAAATGGAGCTCCAAAGAGGAATGGGGTTTATTTCATGGCCTAAGAAAGTGTGATGGGGTGGCTCTTTCTTCCCAGCCCATGCTTAGTAGGGACTTTAGAAGTAATGATCAAATGAACAAATGCCTCTTACTCCTAGGGTGGACAACTGCCTCCTGGAACCACTATGTCTTCCTGCAACACCAGCACCTCTGGTCACTCTACTTTCCTGCTCACTGGCTTTCCAGGCCTGGAAGCCTCTCATCATTGGGTTTCCATCCCCATCAACCTCATCTGTGTGGTTTCCATCCTGGGTAACAGTATCATCCTCTTCCTTATCCACACAGATCCAGCCTTACATGAGCCAATGTATATCTTCCTGTCCATTCTGGCAGCCTCTGATCTAGGTCTTTGTGCCTCCACCTTCCCCACCATGGTGCAGCTGTTCTGGCTGGGAGCTCGTGAGCTGCCCTTTGATCTCTGCACAGCACAGATGTTCTTCATTCATGCCTTCACCTACGTGGAATCTGGCGTACTGCTAGCCATGGCCTTCGACCGCTTTATTGCCATCTGGGACCCTCTGCACTATGCCACAATCCTTACCCCCTCAGCCATAGTCAAACTGGGAACTGCCATTCTGGTGAGGGCTGTCCTGCTCAATCTCCCAGCACCCATCCTCCTGCGGCATCTGCTCTTTCCCCAGATCAGTGTACTCTCTCACTGCTACTGCCTGCATTGTGACCTTGTGGGGTTGGCCTGCTCAGACACCCAGGTCAACAGCTTGGTTGGCCTGGTCTCCATCCTCCTCTCACTGTGCCTCGACTCCTCCCTCATCATGCTTTCGTACACCTTGATCCTGCGGACTGTGCTCGGCATTGCATCACCCGGGGAACAGCTCAAGGCACTCAATACATGTGTCTCACACCTCTGCATTGTTCTCATATTTTATTTGCCCAAGCTGGGGCTGTCTGTGTTGCACCGAGTAGAGAAGCACAGCTACCCTGCTCTGGCAGTGCTCATGGCCAACCTGCACTTCCTGGTCCCGCCCTTCATGAACCCCATCGTGTACTGTATCAAGTCTAAGCAGATCCGTCAGGGCCTACTAAAGCGCTTCCAGCCAAAAAGTGTTGATGTTTCCTAGAACAGCAGGACCCAGTGGCACATGACCCCGGTGGGTCACCCTGGGCCTTGGGGTGGGGGAGAAGGAGTGGTGGAGTTAAATTTTGAGGTTTCTGAACAATTCATCTCATACTGTTACAGTTTTTAGAGATGAAGAACATTGTAAAACCTATTGAATTATCACCTTGATAATCCTCTCATTGTTCTAGTTTATTAGAGTTGAACTATCTCAGATTCATTTATACTATGATATCTCCTTACCCAGAGAACTTAACCACACTGAGAGGCTGTGTGTGCATATCTATTTGTATAGGCATCTCTCTCCTTTTTCCCCACTGGATTTTTCTTTTCCATTTGATTTATAAACTTAAGAGCTGTAGTAAACTATATTCACCTTAATACTGGCCACCTTCTCCCAAATTTAATATTAACCATCTCATATACCAAAAAGTAGAAAAGGGAGGTGGGTGTTGGGGAAACACATGATGACACTGTGCATGCTGAATTTATTTGCAGTTATTTGCAGCTTAGGGAGTGATAGTTTCCTTTTGGTCTCTTCATGTGTGTCTCTGCTTTGAGGTTGAGAGAAATCTGGCATTGTCAAGCTTAGGGAAGCTGCTCACTTCTAGAGAGTGCTGGTTTCTTAGGTACCAATGGTAAGGATGGAATAGCTACTCACTTCCACAGCAGCAGATCTGCTAGGATGTCAGTTCCATGACGCCAGGGATTCAGGGCTGTTTTGTTCACTGATGAACCCCTAGCTCTAGGAAGAGAGTCTGTCTTATAGTAGGTGCTCATATTGTTGAATAAAAGAGTAGGGAAGATGAAGGGGAAAAAGTGCTCTGACAGCTAATCCTCAGGAAGGGAGAGGACCGAGAGATCAGAATGTCTGAAGCCTATGGGGATAACACGCAGTTGATAAAGTGAAATGGAATGAGGGGGAAATAAATATCACAGACCTTGGGACAGGTCTGAGTCTCCCTATAACACATGGCAAGAAGGCTGTTTCTAAAGGTGCAGCTCAGAGAGGGGCTAAGTTTATTGTGGAGCTTTCTCCAAAGCTGCTTCCAAGCTTCTAGGAGGAAGTTTACCCAGCAACTGAAGGATGTCTCCCTCCATCACTGTCATTGCCCTTGACCTGCTCAATCCTAAAATAGCCGTACATTTGTGAAGAATTGAAATAGGGATATTCCTGGTGGAAGACAACCACTCAAATTTAATAGAAGCAGTCATGATAGAGCTAGTAGAAAGTGCTTTGTCTGTATCTGTGGTCATCCAGGCAATTGGGAATTTAATAATCATGATCATTTATGTGTAATTTTCATGAATCAGGACAAGAGAGAATGAGGAAATCAGAGGCAGGAAAGCAGGGTGGGGATCTGTGAATCCTGTATAAGCAGTTCTGGTTGGGAAAGCTGTTTCCCCTGTTAGATGTATTTACATTCCCATTGTAGCATGGATTCCAAGGAACTCAGAACCCTTTGCCTATCAGTGACTAGGGAGCCATTGACCATGTTTTGTGTCTGAAGGTCATAGATCCTGTCCATAGAGCTCAAGAAGCAAGGATAACAAATCATGAGTTTTGAGTTACCTTTTTGGAATATTATGTCTAGTGGTAGCCAACCAAAAGTTTCAGTAAATCAGTTTGACACAACACTTTGGAAAAGGAGGCCACTTGAAAAGATAGCTTGTGGTACACAGCAAGGGTCCCTCTCACAGCCACATGCCTTGGGAATAACAAGCAACCATGTTAGTCAGGCCCTTCTGTGTGCTTCACATAGTACCCCAATAACAAGAAGGTTCTGATCATGGATACAGAATGTCCATCTCACTGAGGGTTCCAATCTATCAGAAACCCTAGGCTGACATGATGGTATTCAGGACCACAAGCATCCTTGGCAGAGAAAACAAAAAACATCATATACAGAGCCTGGAGGCTTCAAAATTTCTATTGAGAGGGTTAACAGAATAAAGCTGGCTATTAGACATCTGATTTAAGCCAAGAAGCAAGGATCCTTGTCTTTGTCATGTTTATCTTATCACCAGCTGCTCTGGGTTTAGAGACTTCTTCCACCCTTAATCCCTCTCACCATAGCATGGCCATCTTCATACCTGGCTATTTCATGGCTCCACTGCTGTCAAGAGCTGGAAGGGATCTGGGGCTCTATGCCTCTACAACATCATATCTTCAGTGTGTAGCCATCATGAATCTAAAGCTCCTGCTCTTAATCTTTATGCCAATCAGAATGCCATCTACCCATGCAGAAAAACTAAGTAAAAAACTCTCAGCTCTGGCTTGTACTAGCTATATAACTTTAAGCTAGTTATTTTGCTTCTCCAAATCTTCCATTTTCTCATCATTATAAAGTGGGTATACCTACCTCACAGAGAATGTCGAGAGGATTTAACTACATAGTATACATAAAGCACTAAATCCACAAGCAGAGCACCCATTTTATGTGTTTGTGTGATTTCATTAATGCCTGTCTTCCCTATACAGTGCAAGCACCATGAAGACATTTGTTTCTCCTGACTTGTCTAACAGTAGTACTTAACGTGGTCCAGGATATTGTAAGTCCTATATGTGTTAAATGAGTGAATGAATAATGAATACTGAATTCCTGGCAAATGGTAAATGCAACTGATTGTATAATTTAAATGAGATCAAGAGATGAAAACATTTATCATTAATATCGTCATATAATTTGTGTATTGACTTTGGGAGGAGAAAGCCAAGCATTGGTTTGTTGCAAATACAAAAATTTTGTTCAAGGTTACACTGCTCCATAGAACCCCTGGGTTTATTAATTCATAACTAAACCCCTCAAGGACTTTAGGCTCCAAAGGGATGATCTAAACCTTGTCTAAATGATATCTATGTATATAATTCCAGTTACCAAGGCATGTCCCAGGTTAATTGACTATACTGAGTCTGTGATATTCTCAAGCCGAATGGGGCCCTTGGTGACTGGGGAAGGAGTGACTGACTTGGCTGAATATTTTTAGATGAAGTAAAAAATTTATACACACCCTTATGGGCCTGCCTACTAGCAATCAAGGAATTGGATGGGGATGATCCCACATAAGAGAAGACTTACAGAAACCAGGAGGCATATCTCAAGTTCTTCAAAGCCAAGCCTTCCCAAGGAGATTAACATACAGTGTTCATGGACTGGCCATGGAGCAAATGATTTCCTAATAGCCCTCTGTAAGGAAAAGAGCTGTTTTGACCTATACAAAGAAGGAAAAAGGAAGCCTACAGTGGGTTGATCTAGTGAGCAATTGCTGTAAATTCAGAGTGATGTTAAGTTATGATGAATGCAAAATTATTTATGTTCTAATGCTTCTTTGTGGATTAGAATATAAGGAAAAATGGCTTTTGAGAAATGCCCTTCTGAAATCCTTTGACCTCCTCCCACAAACCAGTATAAGAACACTTTGAAGGAGATAGAGAAATAGGTCAACTGCATGTTTGACATAGGAAGGAGCATGAAAGGGAAAAAGGACACAGAGTGGAAAATGTTGATTGTATTCCTGGATTTTACCACTCTGTGGTGACTTTTTTGGGGAGTTGTCTTGCTCTTAATTTGGTGTTAAGAAATGCTGCAAGTTTTTGTTCTGCTTTTCTTTTAAAAGCTATGCTAAGCAGATACCTGTAGTTTTCAGGTATCTGAAATGTAGCTTAGTTTTCAAATTCCAGTTCTGCTTCCGACTACTTCTCTAACCTTGAGCAATTCATTTCTCTCTAATCTTAATTTCCCTATCTCTAAAATGGAGATAACAGCCCTTGTCCCATAAAACTGTGATGATTAAATGGGACAAAATATCTAGAACATCAAGAAATGCTATAAAATGTAATAATGTATAGTATAACTGTTATTAATATGAGACGTACTCTGGACCCCAAACATCTGATGCAATCACCTTGCCTGGTTCTCTGCCAGCACAACCTCCTCAGACCTAGACCAAGTACCTAACTTAATCATTCTTCATCAGCTCAGTCATCATTCATCAACTCTAGGAACCTTAAGGGACCTCTCCTAGCTTTAAGTACAGGTTTGAGAGTCACCTAATTCCCCAACCCAAGACACCAACAAGTTCACAATATGATTAGACTTAATTTGAATACCAATCTATATTTTCTGAGTACTTTATAGAAATAACATTTAATCATCTCATACCATAGGAGGTTGGTTCTTCCTATGGAGGAAGAAACTCAAATGACTATGTCCTAGAGGTAGGTGGCCTTGATCTCTTACATTGCTATACACATTCTTCCCTAAAAGGTTTTTCTCAGAAATAGGCTTCTATTTATTTTTCAAGGTTTATGCAGGACTTTCCATGCAAGGCAACATTTATCCTTCTTCCTCCATATTTCTCTATTTCTTTGTGTAGGCATTTATAAAGGATTTGTTACAATATACTATCTTCTTCATAGATAAGGATTTTTGTTGAATAACAGCTTGGTTTTTCAACTTTATTCTAGATTCTATCCATATATAAAGACTTAAAGGACTGTTGGATAAATGAATAATATTCCTGTTATGAAAAGAGCACTGACAGTTTAGATTTTATTATGATCAAGTATTTGAAATTAATACTCTGACAATAGATCCATATTCTGAGTCTGCATTAGAGCCCAGATAAGGGAAAGTCCACATGTAGTTTTAGATTCCAAGATCTTGTCTTTTAAAAATGCACCTCATCCAGGCTAGACAAGTTCCTAAATCTCCAAAACTGCCAATCCTGTCAGGTATGATTTGTACAGATGTAAAGATTAATTTTCACATTTACTTTTATGTCAATACTTCATAGCCTCCTGTTGATCAGTTCCCATGCATGAGACAATGAAAAGAATTCTTGCAGCAAATAATAGCCTTCATGTTTCAGGTCCTCATTTTTTTCTTCTTTCTTCAGGTTAGTTATTATTCCTTATTTTAATTGGTATAATCCACTTGCCACTTTTGAGAAGACGTGAACCCTATCAATCTGATTGAGCACTTGCATCCCAGCAGGCTGGGTAGATCTATAATATCCACATTAGCTTTTTCCATTAGAGGGCACCGTTTTAGCCATTTTTGCCCATCTGCAAAACTCACACACATGCAAAATTGTACCTCCAAGTGGTTTGGCGTATTGTGTCTAGGATTCAGAAATAGTAGATTCCTATATATTACTAGCTGGATTATGCAACCAGCCATGTAGGAATGAGGATACTAAAAGATATCAAAGGGTTAAATGCAATAGGAGACAAATGACATCTAGTCCATTCCTTTGCCTTCAGGCAGGACTATTCAGTTAGCACTAGCATCACCTTCAGCCCTTAAGGGGGAGGGTGGGTACAAGCAGCCACTCAGAGACAGAGCCCCCATTAATCTTTCAGCTTTGATTCTCCTCCTGTTAATACTCCATTTTTCTGCTCATTTATAACAAAACTCAAAAGAATTTTACTCAATAAAGCTAGGTGAGAAAAAGAATTTTCTATAATCATAGCCAACAATTCTTTCCTTGATATTCTCTCGTGTTCATACCAATTAGGCTTTTGGCTCCACATCTCCACTGACATGGCTTTTGTCAAAGTTCCAATAACTCTACATTGCCAATTCCACTTGTTCATCCTCCATCCATTGCTTTAACTGTGGCATCTGACACAGTTGATCACTCCCTTCACCTTGGGACACTTTCTTCACTTTTCCTCCAAGACTTGATACTCTATTGCTTTCCCCTGTTACCCTACTGGGTTTTTCATTCTCAGGCTCTTTAGCTGTTTCCTCACTGTACCAAATTATTCATTAACCTGACACTTGCCTTGATGGCTATCTGGGCAACCAGGGCCCCTAGAAGTTGTTTGTGCTGCTCTTGTGCAGAGCCAAGTTGCTCCTGCTGCTGCTCCCGTATTTATTCAGGCTGCACGGCCTGCTTCAGAGGCTTTTCCTAGTCTCTCATATGGTTCCTGGTGTTATGGAAAGCTCAGCACTTAGTCCTTGAGGCCTCATCAGAAGAACGAGAACAAGTGGTTTGAGGAGAAGGAAAGAGAAGTTTATTACTTTGCCAGCAAAGGAGGAAAGTGGTAGACTATCATTTCAAAATGCAAATTCCTGTACATAAGCAGAAATACAGAGCTTTTAAAGAGAGGGCCCTCAGTTCTAGGCTATTGTCATTAATGATTCTAATCATCCCATCTCTGCAAAAGACAAAGCTGTGACCTCTGCCTACCTGGGAGACCTACCTAGATCTCTGCTGGTCAGGCACCAGGCTGGGGATGGAACCACAGTTCAGCTGAGCTGTCTCCTGTAATACAAAACACAAAAGACATTCCCCTGCCCCTCCTAACCACCTGCCTGAGGCACGGATGCAGCCCTCAGTTCCCAAAAAGAGTGGAGAAAGTTTAAGAGACAGAACATCTTTTGCCTTTTTCCAGGCTATTCCCTGTTACACTGACACATCCTGACATCCTTGTACCTCATGTCTTTACTGGTATTCTTACATGTCTGCATCAGTCAACTCAGGCAGCCATAACAAAATACTATAGATTAAGCGACTTAAACAACAGAAGTTTGTTTTTGCACAGCTCTGAATGCTGGAAGCCCAAGATTAAGGGGCTAGAATGGTTGGATTCTAGAAAGGGCTCTCTTCCTGGCTGCAGAAGGCCACTTTCCTGCCATGTACTCATCATGTAGCTGAGAGTGAGCCAACAAGCTTTCCTGGTGTCTCTTCTTATAAGATACCAATGCCATAATGAGGGCCTTACTATCACAACCTCTTGTAACCCTAATGACTTTGGTAAAGGTCCTATCTCTAAATAGAGTCACACTGGGGCTCAGGGCTTCAACATATGAATTTTTGAGGGACTCAAACATTCAGTTCATAACACCACCTGTCAGCTCTAGTTCATAGGCTTTCATATTGCTTCTGAGGAATAAACTATCATGGCACTTATTTGGTCGCTGACACATTTTTAAGATGGAAGTGCAAAGGAATTAGTTTGTCAAAGGTGTAGACTTTAACCAATGGAAAATAATGAATCATATGATTAATTACCTTTATTGTTCCCCCATATGGTCCGTGTTGAGAAGCTGCAGCTCCATAGGGCCCTTTGGAAGACATCTGGGGCACTGAGCAATCAGCTTGTGTCTAAGTTGGTAGCAGCTCAGTAACACATTCCTTTCCCTGCCTCACTCTCTTTTTCTTTTGCTCCTGGAAAGATATCACACTCTCCAATATAGTGTTTGCACATGCAGTTTTGCCTCAAGTTCTGTTTTCTAGAGGACCCAAGCTAAGGTAATTGATATAAGAAATTGTCCTTGAGAGCAAACTCTGAGGGTAGGATTTTATCATCTGATTGTTTACCAGTCTGAAAGCAACAGGGACCACATTTCTGACAGTAAACACAGTAGTGGTAATACCTGTCTCACTGTGATATACAATTGCTAAAGATTTCCCATTGTTAATTGGGATGAAGTAAAGGTGGAAGAAAAGAATGCTATATTGGCCTAGAAACATGATAATTATATGGATTATGGTGTGGGGTTGGCTGATTTTGATGGCATTGGCAGCATGACTAAGAGAAAATATTATAATAGGCTCATGCCATTCAACTCCCTTATTTAACTTAAAACATGATGCAAAAGTTAGACGTCCTCCCTAGTAGCTTCGAGGGAGACTAATTTCCTGCCAGAAGACAGTCCACTGAAAATCAGGCCCAGAATATGATTTTTTTTTGAACAATACCAAACATTTAATGGTAACATAATTAAAACACTAAATATTGATAACAAAGTAGTTTTTTGTATATAAATTGTTTTTAAAATTCTTAATTTTTTTTTTATTTTTTAGGCATTACCTATTGACTTTCAACATGGGAGAGAAATTCTGACAACTCTCCCTTCCAGTCTTCAGTGGTCACTTGCACATTTCTCATCTGCCCTCCTCAGAACATAGTTATATCATAATTTTATTTAGAACTATATTCAGCATTTACATCATTGTGACTATGTAAATGCTATTAGAAGTGAGCTTATCTGTTATCCAAGTGTCAAATCTTCCCTTCAATATATTCAAACATTACATTTCTACCAGGCTCTCACCTCAGAGCTTTTTGACCTGTGCTAATCTCTTAGTTACTCGCTAGGCACAGCTCTGGGTCTGGGATCTAAAGGAATCCTGGGAGTTTCCTTTTCCTCTCTTTATTCTTGGATTTCCTGTTATCTGGACCCAATGTTCCCTATTCCTTGGTATACTTGTTTGATTTGGTGGAACTCCTCTTTCCATAGCTTCCTGATAGAGAACACATGCAGAGGATTAAGAGCTTGAATGTTTGAAAATGTATTTTACTCCTTCATTTGACTGAGTTTTGCCGATATTGAATTTCAGACTGAAAATAAATTTTCCTCCAAATTTATTATATCCATTTTTAGCCATTAGTTTTATGCATTTTTCTCTAGTTTTCATGTTGCTATAGATGACTGATTTTCCTATTTTTTTAAAATACAATGTTGCCCATGATGATGATTTTCTAATTTCTGATTTTTTAAATTTCTTCTATATCTAATTCTTTTTATTTAGAGACAGGGTCCTGCTTTGTCACCCAGGCTGCAGTGCAGTGTCCTGGTCAGAGCTCCCTGCAACCTTAAACTCCTGGGTTCAAGTGATTCTCCTGCCTTAACCTCCCAAGTTGCTGAGACTAAGGTGTACACCACCATGCCCAGCTCTCATTTTCTAATTCTTGATGCTTCAGATGGAACTTGTCATTTCATACGGGAAATTATATAATTTCTTTGTTCCCAGGGTCCCAAAATTCTAGAATATGATTTTAAGTGTAACAAATACAAAGACAACTGAATGTGAAGTCTTAATAGGTTATCTATGTCAAAGTAAATTCCACAGTAGAGAAAGTACGGGACTTTAAAAGCTAGAAATGAGACACTTGGGTTCACGAACCTAAAATTAGTGGACCTTCTATGTTTTTTCTTAAACTTTTCAGGCTTGCAGAAGCACCATATTTCCCATGCCAGAAGAGAACATTTTTTGCCTAGAAATCATGCAGTGACCTAACCCAAAGTATTGCAATAAATTTCCTGTTTAAGATCTGCTTTGTCACTCTTCATTGCTTCTAGACCAATGATCTCAGTTTCTACCTTAAGAAGCTAGAAATAGAAAAGCAAATTAAAGATGAAAGAAAATTTTAAAAAGATGAAAGCAGAAATCAAGAAAAAAACAAGCAGTAGAAAAAAATTTAAAAAGCTACAATTTTGTTCTAAAAATTAGATGAATACACCTCCCTTCTACACCAGAATAGGACACAGCACACACAAATAACCAATAGCAGAAATAAAAGAGGTAAAAGTCCTACAGAATTGAAAGGATATTAAAGGGGATATTGAAAGGATAATAAAGGGGATATTATGAACAATTTTATGCCTATATTGGTATATTATTTTGACAGTTATATTTAGAGGAAATGGAAAAATAAAATAGAAGATATGAATAGAGCTCTCTAGTCATTAAAAATTTAATGTGAAATAAAAACAAAATCCATCATATCCATTTCTTTCCTGCAGAATTTGATCAAATACTTAAGGAATAAAACAAATGTTACATTGAATATTTTCAGAAAATAAAGTATAAGGGATTATTTTCCAATACATTTTATGAGACAAACAAAATCCTGATATAAAAGCCTGAAAAGGAAATTACAAGAAAGAAAATTATGACACCAATATCTATCATTGACATAAACATAATTATCCTTATCAAAATATTAGCAAACTGAATACAGCAATATATGACTAATGCATCATGATCAAGTGGGGCTTATTCCAGGAATACAAGGTAGCTTAACATTTAAAAATAAGTAAATATCATACACTGTATCAACAGCATAAAGGAGAAAAATCAGGTGATTACCTAAGCATGTGAAGAACAATAACTTGACCAAATTCAACACTACTCTGGATGAAAATTTTCAACAACTTTCAATAGAAGTGTACTTTCTCAACTTGGTAAAAGGCATCTATGAGAAATCTACAATTAATATTATACTTCATGAATGAAAGACTGAATATTTTCCTCCTAAAATCAAAAACAAGGCCACAGATGTATTCATATGTCCAAACTCAAACTGTATACATTAAATATTAATGTGTGCAGTTGTTTGCATATCAATTATCCCTCAATAAAGCTATTAAAAATAAGAGACCATAGCAGGCATAGAAGGACATATTGGAACCCTCATGCACTGGTGGTAGGAGTGCAAAATGGTGCAGCTGCTCTAGAAAAACTTGGCAGTTCAAGTGGTTAAGCAAAAGGTTCTATGATCAGTAATTCTACACCCTAGGTACATACTGGAGAGAAATGACAACATGGCAACACAAAAACTTTTACACAAATGGAATAGTCACATTATTCATAATAAAAGGTGGAAATAACTCAAATATCCATCAGTTGATGAATTGATAAACAAAATGTGGTATACACATATAATGGAATATTATTAATATAAAGGAATGACATACTGATGTGTGCTACAACATGGATGAACCTAGGATATGTTAACATTAAGTGAAAGGAGTCAGTCACAAAGTACCACATATTGTATGTTTTTCATATGAAAGTCTGGAATAGGAAAATCTATAGAGAAAGAAAGTGGATTAGTGGTTGCTTAGGGATAGTGGGGAATGGGAGAATATGAAGGCAATAATTAAAGGATATGGGGTTTATTTTAGAGGTGATGAAAATGTTCTAAAATTGACCATGGTGATAGTAGCATGCATCTGTAGATCTACTAAAAACCATTGAACTGTACACCTTATATGAGTGAATTGTATAGTATTTGAATTATAATCTCAATAAAAGTGTTAAAGAAAAACAAAATCAGAAGCAAAGCAAGGATGCCGCACTAATTCAACATTGTGTTGGAGGTCCTAGCCAGTACAATAAAGAACTATTATATAATCAAAACTCTAGCAATTTTTATGGACATGAACATGTTGATTCTAAAATATATATGGGACCACCACCTAGAATAGCTAGAACCACAGCTATAGCTGGAAGTACAATGTTGGGGGACTTAACTACTTCATTTTGAAACTTACTATAATGCCATGAGTATTAAGAAGTGTAGGATTGACATAGGCATAGACAAATAGATTAATGAAAAAGGAAAACCCAGAAATATATACCCACATAAAGAGTTGATTGATTTGATAAAGTTGCTGAGGAAATTCTATATGGAAAAAGAAAATCTTTTTAATAAAGTTGAAACAACTGGATATCTATATGTAAAAAATAAATCTTAAACTCTGCTTCACACCATACCCAGCTTTTGTGTGGGATCATAGGCCTAAATTAAAAGATAAATCTATAAAATGAAGAACTGACCATGAATAAAATTGGTTATTTGAATATCATAACTAAAAATTTCTTTTTACCAAATAGTATCAGTAAGGAAATCAAATGGCAAGCTACAAAATTGGACAAATTTTCACTATGTATATATCTGGCAAATGCCTTGTATCCAGAATATATGAACAGCTAGTACATATCAATAACAAACCCAAAAAGCTCATTAAAAATGGTCAAAAGACTTTCCTAAACATTTCACAGAAGGCATATGCATGAATAGTAAACACATGAGAAGTTGCTTGACATCATTAGTTATCAGAAAATGCAAATTAAAACCACAATGAGTGACTAGCTTGTACTCATTAGAATGTCTAAAATGAAAAAAAGAATGACAAAATCAAGGACTGGCCAGGATGTGGGACAGCTGGAAACACTGCTATACATCACTGGTGAGTTTGTAAAATACTACAAGTATTTGGAAAAGGTTCTACTAAAGTTTAGAAAATACTTACCCTCTGACCTAGTAATTCCACTTTGAGGTTAAAAAATATTCATAGCAGCGTTATTCATAATAGCCAAAAATGGGAAACAACCCAAATGTCTAAAAGTAAAGATAGTTAAACTTTGGCATATTCATACAACGGAAACTTCGTTACCAGTGAAAAGAAATTAACACCACAACAGCATGAATTTCAAAAACATTATGTAAAATCAAAGACATTGGACATAAAGAATACATGTTGTACAATTTGATTTATGTGAACTTTGAGAACAGTTAATTTAATTAAAGGTGATCAGAAATCAAACAGCAGTTGTCTCCACGGGAGAGTGAGGACATTACTTGGAAGGAGCACAAGGGAAACTTCTGGGATTATGAAAATAACTTTGTATCTTGATTGAGGGATGGTTATACTGTTGTATATATTTGTCAGAGATTAAACTGTATACTTACTATGTGCATTTTATGTAAATTATAACTCATTAAAAAAATGTGTGGGAAAAATAAGTTCAACCATAGCTAATATAGTCCTAAATAGAATTTAGCCAGTTTTCTTGACTTCCTAAACAGCTTGAGTTAAGGATCCTGGAGAGTAGAATTTATTGGCCAGTCTGTGGCTTCTGATCGGCAACCTGGGTGTCTGTGTGCAAATTAAGACTGCTAGACTGCTGATCTCTGGTGCACTGAGACCTGGAGTGAAGGAAGAATTATTTAGATGACATGGGAGTCATTGAGAGTACATGGGAGAATTTTGCTGAGGTTCCATATTAGAGCTGTCACCAAGGATTTATCTTCCTGAATCATTATTCTGACACCTAGAATGTGATTGGTGTATTACATGTTCTCAGCAATGTCAGTGATTGGAAAAAAATTATCCTCTTAACCCCTGCATCAGGACTTTATTAGATTTTTAATCCCAGGGCCTAGATTTCTAGAAACTCACCTGGTAAAGAGTAAAAAGCACAGAATTTGGAAGTTCTACTTTCTAAGATTTGGGTTTGAATTCTTGCTGGGCATTTATTTTCCTTCTTGTAAAAGTTACTACCTTCCTAATCTTCTCCCTCTGGATCTGTAAATTGTGGGTAATGAATTATATGCTCCTCTTCAGATGGTTACGAGACTATTGTAAGACAATGCCCATCCTCTTGGTGCGCTACAGAGTGTTAAACTAATCCATTGTTGTTACTGGTCAAATTCTGGGGTGTAGGTCATCCTGAGCCTGCTAGAGTTGTTCTCCTGTCTAAGCTCTTTCCAAGCTTATTAAAATGCTTTACCCAGGAACTAAATACCAATCAAGACATCTCTGCCTGCAGATTCTGGGCAGGGATGTCAGAACCAGACTCCCCTGAGAACTTTGGAACCTATGGAGCCTTCTAGTGGCTGCCACCACTTTCATTTTTATAAACTTGCTCAGGAAGTCGAACGGGGCAGAATTCCCTGTTTTTTCCCCAAAGAAGGGCCCTGGTCCCTCCCCTGCTCTGGACCTTTGCCCATGATTATTCTTTTATTGTTGTTTTCCCTATGGCCAATTACTGAGGGCTCTGTCTCTGCCTCTGTGATTTTCTGTATGAGAGTGTATGCGTTTCTCCCCAGTCAGACTTAGGGATACATAGATACCTCCCTCAGTGAGCTCTATCAGAGTAGGAACACCTGCCAGTGGATGATGGTCATTTCTCCTTGTCAGACCAGCGGCTCTATCTGATTTTATTAAGGTCTTCTGGAAGGTAGAAACGATGTCAGACAGCAGAATTGGATTCCCTGGGTGGCTGTGATCAGTTTGGTAGCCATATTTCCCATTAGACAGGGGCTCCCTGAGCTTTGTAACTGCATCTACATCATAGGTGGGAAATACCTCATCATTCTTCCATCATCTGACTTACGCTATGCCTCCTTATCAAAGTGAGGATACCACTGAGTGTGGGCTTGTCTCACCATCATTCTGGGAGCCACTGGTCTTTTTAAACATTGATCAATGACTAAGAGGAGAAGATAGTTCCAAGGTGGGATTGAAAACTTTATGACTGAGTAGGGCCCCACTTTAGCAGTCGGAAGACCCCATCACGGATCTGCTTGGTCTTCATGCCATAGATGATGGGGTTGAGCATGGGTGGCACGACCAGGTAGAGGTCAGCCAGGAGGATGTGAATGTGTCGGGGCACATGCTGGCCAAAGCGCTGAGTGTAGAATGAGAAGAGTCCTGGTGTGTAGAAGAGAAGGATGACACCCAGGTGGGAGCCGCAAGTGCCAAAGGTCTTAGCCCTTGCTTCCTTGGAGGAGAGGCCTAACACAGCCCGGATTATGAGTGTATAGGAGACAGCGATACAGATGGAGTCTGTGCCCACCACCAGTGTGGCAGCAGTGATGCCATAGATGTTGTTTGGCTGGGTGCCCCCACAAGCCAGCTTTACTACAGCCATGTGCTCACAGTAGGAGTGGGCCACCACTCGGCTGCAGTAGCTCAGTCTTGCCAGTAAGCAGGTGAGAGGGGTCATGAGTCCCAAGCCACGAAGCACAGCTACAGCCCCCAGCTTGCCCACAGACTCTGGGGGCAGCAATGACCCATAGTGCAGTGGTCGGCAGATGGCTAAGTAGCGGTCAAACGCCATTGCTAGCAGGACACCAGATTCTACAGCCGAGAAGCCATGGATAAAGAACATCTGGGCAGCACAGGCCCCAAAGGCAATCTCAGCAGCGTTTGCCCAAAAAAGTGCAAGGAGCTTGGGCACAGTGGAGGTGCAGAGCACCAGGTCAATGGTGGACAACATGCACAGGAAGAGGTACATGGGCTGATGCAGGGCAGGCTCTGAACGTACCACCAGGAGCACCACCATGTTGCCAAGTACTGCCAGGGCATACATGGAACAGAAGGGAAAAGCAATCCAAAAGTGGGATGCCTCCAGGCCGGGAATTCCCACAAGCAGGAAGGAGGTTGGGTTCTGCTGGCTGTGGTTTGTGAATGTCATGGCCAAGCCAAAGTAGGGTGAGCAGAGAAGACCTCACTGCCTTGCTCTGAATCTTAGGAAGCCCTAAGAAATGAAGCAGCTGGGATTCATATTTATGCTGTGGCTGAATGGCAGCAGAAAATATTTGAGTTAGACTTCATGAAAAACATCCAGGATGAGAAGATTATAGGGCACTGGGAAATAACGCAAAGCAGGAGGTAGGTTACCATTGCCAAGGTTTAAAGGAGCCCTTCCCACTTCTGTCTGATCCAATGATTCCTAGGTCGTGGGTGCTGTAGAACCCTCTCCATGGTGAAAATATGTGGCTAGAGGCTCTTACAGCTTTCCACTCTTTGCCTACACTCTAGTATTTTCTTCTCATTCATCTGCCTGTATGACAATATAAAGGTAATGTTAATGATAAATTGGCAGATCCAATGGCAGACTCAAATGTGGTTACTTTTCAAAATGGGAAGATCAGGACTAAAAGAAAGGCAGGGAAATCCTGGATGGATTTTTCAAGCCATCGAGCCCATAATAAACTTATGGATGAGGCTCAGAACCGAGGTTCTGACAGGAACAGCAAAACAGATGAGGCTCTGTGTCTCTGGTAAGCTGCTACAACCATAAGATTGCCTGGCTCATGTTTAGTACAAGGATCCTGTGTTTGCCTCAGGTGTCCTATCTGGATGCTGGTAGAACAGGAGTAATCAGGCACAACTGGTCAGTGGTGGGTGTCAGGCTGATTTGGCCACAATATATGATAAGGTAATTGAGAAGTGATTATGTACAAAGTATGTTATCTCAAAAATCAAAGGTACATGAAATAAAGGGAATGAGAAGTAAATTTTAATCATTGGGAATATAGAATTATCCTCTAAAAGTGAATATGGACTCCCACATTTGGTCAAAATGACATACTCAGCTTCTACGCATCTCCCCATTTCTTTCATCCATTGCTCACACTCTACACTTCTGTCTTCCCTCACTTATATATGTCTTCTCATTTTTTCCTTATGTACTAGCCTGATAATAATTGAGAATTCAAGAGAGAAGAGAGATTAGACCAAAAATACAGGAAAGGGGACAGTAGAGGGAGAGAGATGAAGAAAAAACAATGAGATCAAGAACCAGAAATAGATATAGGAGAAGAAAAGAGGAAGAGAAAAATCCTTTCTCAAAAGAGCTTCTAGCATAATGGGATATGATTGTTTTCTGTTTGCTAATTGAAACAGACAGTGGAACCACCTGGACCCTCTAGAGATGGCCTATTTGCACCAGTAACCTGAAATTGCAATACTCCTTAGACTCCCTAGCATCAGTTACCCATACCCAGAGATCACAGGAGACTGTTTTGGGGAGAAAGGCAGGAAGGAAAATGGTAAGGTCTCCTAACATGATCTGTAGGAAGGAACTGCCTTTTTTCTATCCCAGTGTCAACTGTAGCTATCACTTTGATACTGAGAAAATCTCACCCCTTTCTGTCTTCTCATCCTTTCCCCCATGTGTTTCCTGTTTTCCTTTCTGTGATCTCTCCCTCCCTGAATTTCCACCATCTCATCCCCAGAGGGTATTTCAGTGTTTGTGGTGGCTGAAGGCTCAGGGACAGAGAAGTCAGTGCAGGTGGACCTTCTGAAATGGTGTACGTA
Source organism: Avahi laniger (assembly GCA_963575035.1). Taxonomy (NCBI): domain Eukaryota; kingdom Metazoa; phylum Chordata; class Mammalia; order Primates; family Indriidae; genus Avahi; species Avahi laniger. The sequence continues at coordinate 828 of CAUYSK010015555.1, read as the reverse complement.
AAACTGTTCCACTTGATGAAATGAACACACTGTGTATTTGGCTGAGTATGTGATTGTGTCTGTGTATGTTGCTGTGCAAAATGCATGAGCAAGGCTGTACTAAGACACAGGTACATACATTTATGTAAGACATTGTTTTTGGGGTGTCCATGCATCAGTGCCCTTTCTCTGGTATGGAGAAAATCCAGTTGTGAATGGGATGGCCCTACTTTCTTTCCTTCCCTTCTTGTCTTCCACCTCAGCCTTTTAATAATTGAATCATATTTTCTCAGCCCCTGAACTGCTGGTTTACTCCATCCTTGCTCTGGGGGCTACATAGCACAATGACTACAGCTCCTCTGTCTCTGCCCCATTTGCACAGATGGGGAAATGAAGTTGGAAGAGTATGTGCTGAGCATAATGTGTGTGAATTCCAAGAGAGTGATCAAGGTCGAGATGAGGGCCTTTGGGCCCTCACTTCTAGATCTCCACTAATATTTGAGTTAGATCTCACAAAAAAAAACACAGGATAAGATTGCAGGGCACTGGGAAATGATGCAAGGTAGGAGATGGGTTTCCATCACCATGTTCAAAGGAGCGCTTCCCACTTCCATATGATTCATTGATGTCTAGGCTGGGGGTGTGGCATGGCTGTAGAACCCTCTCCAAGTTGAAGGTGACTGGCTAGAGATTCTTGCAGGTTTCTAACTGCCGGGAACGTGGCCAGTGTTCCCTGCAAAAAACCGGGTCCCTTTGGTAGAGTTGCAAGGGATAAGAAAATAATAGAGAGAAATGGAAAATGGAAGAAATAAAAGAATACACTGAGACAAAGATATAGTTTTATAAGTT
>CAUYSK010015553.1:0-15086 GCA_963575035.1 Avahi laniger | reverse complement strand
ATCAAATTGGTATTAACGGATCAACACATAAGTGCATATATAAGAATTATATCTATTAGATATTGGGCAGGGGGGAGGGGGGAGGAGGGAGGAGGGGACGGGTATATGTGTACACAAAGAGTGCAATGCGCACCACGCAATAGGATGGACATATTTGAAACTTGAACTGAGGGGGGGAGGCGGGATAAGGGCAACACATGTAACCTAAACATCTGTACCCCCATATTATGCTGAAATTGAAAAAAAAATTCTTTCTAGTCTATGATTTTTTATTTCTACAATCACCAGAAAGAGATCCATAAGTTTTTGCATCAAGCTTCTGTGACTAAGTCCAATAAATGAAAAGAATTGTTCTGAAGTGGGTTCTTAACTTTTTCCCCTTCATTGGCCTAGATTGGAAGTGAAATTCAATTGTCCTATTATGATGCACTTGTCTCTCCTATAATGAGGAGGTTATGAGGAGAAAAACATTAATAGATAACAAATTAAAGCATTAACAGATAACAAAGCCCAAAATGTATCATAAAATATTAGCTAACTCTCTTTCCTGGTAAGAGAGTTTGGGATGGTTTCCCATCTATTCAAGGAGTAGGCTACATTAGTCTCAAGGCCATATGATTCAGTGTTCTATAATATTTATGGACCCAAGGTGCCTGTTACTGCTGAAGCCATTAATTTTTTTGAATAATTAAAAACAAGAGCTAAAATTAACAGTAATTAAATGTCTCTTAGAAAAGGTCAGTGGTACAAGGAAATGGTTAATTACAGTGAAAGAATAAGAAGAAAGTTGAAGAGAACATATTTTTTCAACAACAAAACTGAGTGAAAGCTATCCAAGCAGGGAGATTCACTAATTCATAGCAATTAAGTAGTTAATTAAAAGTCTGTAATTATCTTTGCCACTTCATTAAGAACTCTGTACAGATTTCCCAATATAACTTGTTGGAAATCTTACTTATCTTGGTTATTGGGATTTCATGAGGAAACTACTTTCAAGGTATTAAAAGATTGTCTCATTAAAACTCTGCTCAGCCATCCATGGAAGCACAAGTTGATTCCTAGGAGTTTCATAGTTCTGGGTTTGCTGGTGAACTGTGACTGAAAGGTCATGGGACAACACCAGTAACTTTGCAATTCTCAATCACTGGGGTGGGTACTCACCCACTAGGCATGGCTATGCCCTTATTGCTTACGCTGGTATCTGTTCTTGTTGGCTGTGGGCATTTGTTCTAATTGGTCAGAGCACATGCTGTATTAGTTTTCAAACATTGCAAAGATCACCTGTTCTGCAAATGGGTGCCTGCCTGTATGGAAAAATGAAACCCATAACGAGATACTAACTCCAGGTCATCTACCTTGGCAACGACATGAGATCTCAATCTTACTTCAGTCTACAACAGCCTAAACCCACAAAGACAAGTTCACAGAAAAGACAGCAAATGCAAAATGGCAGTATAGCCATCAGTGACTCTGTGCTGCTGTATTTCTTTCAATAGACAGGCCCTGTGATTATTATCAACATTGTCTAAGCTTTTCAGAGTGCTTGCAAATGTAATGGCTACAGTGCTATAAATACATGAATAGTGAAATAGTAGAAATTTCAGCCTCACCAAGTGGTATAGGGAAAACAAAGTTAATGGATATATGTGTAACCTCTTAATCCAAATCTGTCATAGAATACATTCTCTAAAAATGGTAAGGAGTATGAGAGGAGAAGCATTTCCCCATATCTTTCAGATTGATTACAACCTAATTTTTAATAATATGTATTGCTTCAGCAAGTGAATGCACTATGATGTTTTTAACAACCTTTTTATAGTTGGACATTTAGATTATTTAAACCTTTTGCAATTGAAAACAATCTCATCATGAACATCTGTATATATAACAGTGTTTCATTTTGGGATATAAAATATAACAGTGTTACATTTTGGGATATTCGTCATCCTAGATTTTTCCAAGTGAATTGGCTGGATCAAAGGGCGCAAATTTGTTCAAGAGCCCGTTACAACATGTCCTACTCTCCTTATTTATTGTCAACTTACTGACAACTTACATATGGAATCTAAGTTTAAAGATTTATCATATTTGTAAAGAGGATTAAGAAAAGTACAACATATCATGTTATAAATGTGAAAAAAATCAATGATGCAGAAACTAAGGGCCACTGATTTTCAGGCTTTGAGTAAGAATTGAGGCTGTAATTGAGAATTTAAGCAAGAATTTATATTATTTTATCAGGAAAAAGGCAGGTACGGGAATATATAATGATGTACTTGTGGAAAATAAGCAGATGAATTTTGCTGACATGAATGGTTCATTCATAAACAAAAATAATGAGGCACTGATGGAGAATCAAGGCAGAGGCAGAGGCCAAATAGGAAAGCTTCTTCAATGTAAGCTAAGACATTGGAACTTTATTTTCCACACAGTTGGGAAAAAAATGAAGATTTCTCAGTTAAAGATTGACATGCAAAAAGGTATTATTGGAATCTATGATTTTTAGGGGTGTGGATTGCAAGTTGTTAAAAATAGAGATAATTTTTTCATATACTTTTCAGTCATTTGTGTGTCTTCTTTTGAGAAATGTTTATTTGGGTAGATCCTTTGCCCACCTTTTTGTGATGGGGAGGGACAAGGTCTCGCTCTGTCATCAGGGCTAGAGTGCACTGGCATCATCGTAGTTCACTGCAGCCTCAGACTCCTGGAGTCAATTGATCCTCCTGTCTCAGCCTCCTGAGTAGCTGGAACTACAGGTGCATGCCACCACACCTGGCTAATGCCCATTTTTTAATTGAGTTATTTGTCTTCTTGCAATTGAGTTGCCAGTTCTTTATATATTTTGAATGTTAACTTCTTATTCTATGTATGGTTTGTGCATATTTTCTCCTAATCTGTAGGTGGTCTCTTCACTCTTGTTTCTGTTGCTATACAGAAGCTTTTTAGTGTGATGCAATCCCATTTGTCTATGTTTTTGTTTTGTTTCCTAAGCTTTTGGGGTCAAATTCAAAAATACGTTGCCCAGACCCACATCAAGAAGCTTTTCCCCTGTGTTTTCTTCTAGTGATTTCATAGTTTTCAGTTCTTATGTTTAAGTCTTTAATCCATTTTGAGTTCATTTTTGTGTCCAGTTTCTTCTTCTTCGTGTGGATGTCCAATTTTCCCAGCACTATTTATCAAAGAGACTGTTTCTTGTCCCATTGTGTGTTCTCGGCCCCTTTGCTGAAAATCAATTGACTGTAAATGTGTGGGTTTATTTCTGGGCCTTCTACCCTGGTCTATTAGTCAGTTTGTCTGTTTTAATACCCATGCCACATTGTCTTAGTTACTATAGTCTGTAATATGTTTTAAAATCAGGCAGCGTGATGCCTTTAGCTTTGCTATTTTTTTCTCAAGATTACCTTGGCTATTTGTGGTCTTTTGTGGTTTCATATGAATTTTAGGATTTTTTTAATATTTCTCTGAAAAATGACATTGGAATTTCGATAGGGATTGTATTGAATCTGTAGATCATTTTGAATAATATCAACATTTTAACAATAGTAACTATTCTGATCCATGGACACAGAATTTATTTCCATTTATTTGTGTCATCTTCAATTTCTTCTATCGATGTTTTGTTGTTTTCAGTGTACAGATCTTTCACCACCTTAGATAAATTTAGTCCTAAGTATGTTTTTGTAGCTATTGTTAATGGAATTTTTTTGTCAACTTTTTGTTTGGATAGGTCATTGTTAGGGTAGGAAAATGCTACTGATTTTTGTTTATTAATTTTGCATAATGCAACTTACTGAATTTCTTTGTCAGTACTAACAGTTTTTGGGTGGCATCTTTAGGGTTTTCTATGTATAAGATCACTAATCATTAGGAAAATAAAGATTAACATAATGAGGTACCATCTCACTCCTGTTAGAATGGCTATTATTAAAACGATGAAAGTCAAAAAGAGTTGGCAAGGAGGCTGAAAAAAGGAGAACCCCTGTACAATGTTGGTGGGAGTGTAAATTAGTAAAGTCATTATGGAAAACTGTATGGAAGGTCTTCAGAAAATCAAAATATAGTTACCATATGATCCAGAAATTCCATATCTGCATATATATCCAAAGGAAGTGAAATCCATATGTCAAAGAGTTGGCTGCTCTCCCATTTAACTGCAGCATTTTCACAATACCAAAGATAGGGATGTAAGCAAAGTATCCATCGATGGATGAACGGCTAAAGGAAATGTGACAAATATACACCATGGAATACTACACAGCTTTAAAGAAGGAAATTCTGTCATTTGTGACAACACAGATGAGCCTGGAGAACATTATGCTAAGTGTACAGAAAAGGCATAGAAAGACAAAGACCACATGATTTCACTTATATGTGAAATCTAAAGAAGTCAAAGTCAAAGAAACAAAGAGTAAAATGGTGATTATTGGAGGCTAGGGGTGAGGAGGGGACAACGAGCTGTTGGTCAAACAGTATAAAGTTTCAGTTAGACTAGAGTAAGACATTTTTGAGATCTATTGTAGAGCATAGTAACTATAGTTAACACCAATGTATTGTACATTTCAAAACTGCTAAAAGGGCAAATTTCAAATATTCCCATCATAAAAAATGATAAGTATATATGATGATGGCTATGCCAATTAGCTTGATTTAATCATTCCACATTGTATACATATATCAAAACATCGCATCGTACCCCATAACTATATACAATTATAATTTGTCAGCTAAAAATAAAAAGTAAATTAAAAAATAGAGACAGCAAAATGCTATAAGTCATTGATTTCTCATTAAGAATCTATAAGTGGCTTGCTATGCAAAAGACAAACACTTGGAAGAAATAACCATTGGTCTTATTTTTCGTGTTAAAAATGTTAGATTAAATGTAATTATTTTATGAGTTAAGAATGTTAGATTAAATGTAATATTTAAAAAAATGACAGGTTATAAATTTAAAAATAGTAATTGTTGAAATTTGTTGAGTACTTACTATGTGCCAGACACTGTGTGAAGTGTTTTCCATTCTTCTTCTTATTTAATATCCCTAAACCACATATGGCAGGAACTATGATTAGCTCAAATTTACCAAAGAAATAGCAGTTTAAAGAGGATAAGTCAGTCCCTTATTTCATGTACTTAATAGTTACAAAGCCAAGCTTCAAACTCTGTTCTGCCTGGCTCCAGAGTACGTACATCTTTTTGTTCAAATATGTACACATTCATGACAAACATGATTTATTTAATAAAAGAACTTTATTGCAGTGCAGGCAAGTGTGGCTCTAGGGGAAATGGAAAAGAGAGAAAGATGCAAAATAAACTATAAAATTGAAAACAAGAGGAGAGGTGAGAATCCAAGGATAACTTCGAGTGTTTGGATATGGGCTATAAGGAAATCAGTAGAACCACTAATGGAAATAGTAAAAACCAGAGAATAAGCTTCTTTTTAGTAACAAAATAAATTTTTGGACTGGGCACGGTGGCTCACACTTGTAATCCCAGCACTCTGGGAGGCCGAGGCAGGAGGATTGCTGGAGCTCAGGAGTTCAACACCAGCCTGAGCAAGAGGGAGACCCTATTATAATTAGTAAGAAGTTGCTGGGGCATGGTGGCAGCTGTAGTCCCGGCTACTCGGAAGGCTGAGGCAGGAGGATGGCTTGAGCCCAGCCAGGAGTTTGAGGTTGCAGTGATCTATGATGATGCCATTGCACTCTGACCCAGGTGACAGGCAGAGACTCTGTCTCAAAAAAAAAAAAAATGATTCCGGTTTAATATCAGTGAAACGGTATGGGCTAATTTTGGATTAGTCAAAGTTTTTTGACTAATCAAATTAGTCAAAGTTTTATAATTGTATCCCTTGAGTCTGGAAATTCCCAAAATAATGTTAATATGTGTTAAGAATACGATCTTCCTAGATGGTGGCTTGGCAACAGTCCCTATTTTCTCTTCTTCCTAGAATCACACACAGCAGCAATACAACCCACAAGTTGGTGAACTAGCTCAATTACTGTAGGTCTTGGTGTCCTGGATGAAAGATAATCAGCTTCAATCATATAGAATTTCCCTGATTAATGAGATGTAAGATTCCTTTTCCTTTAGTTATTCCTATTAATTAACAATCCTCCTTCATGTAAACCAACACCCTCATCAATTTTTCAAATGCCTTGCTCTTAAATATGAACAAAAGCCCAAAAATCTACAGACACACAAGAAAAACTGACAGTATAAATGCAAAAGAAAAAAGCAGGTATAAAAAGGAACGAAGGAAGGAAGGAAGGAAGGAAGGAAGGAAGGAAGGAAGGAAATAAGGAGGGGCCATCAGAGAAAGTAGGTAATTCAAAGAATAGAAAATAACTCATAATCATAAAGAAAAGCCAGTATTGATTACTGCTCTTAGAGAAAGTCCAGAAGATACTGCATTTATAAAACCTGCATTATAGACCTGAGAAATCATTTGTTGATAGTATTTATTGAAAAGGAAAGTATTTGGATGAGATACTCATGGTCTGAGGGCTTTTGGCTTGAAAACTGTAATATTAATCGTTAGTACCTTTTTAGAAACTATCACTGAATGACAGTAGCTGTGATATATAATGGAGGAAATAGTTTTGGTTTAAAGCATTTTATTATCACAAAGTACATACCTGGCAGAGTTCACGGCCCTTCAGATAAGTTTACAATTACAGGAAACTTAGTTCTACAAACCTCTTGAGAAGCTCTGGATTGGATTCCATTATCTCAGCAGGTCTTTCCTAGAGGTACCACGTCTTACAGGACTCACCAGCGGTCTTCCAAGACAATCTGTAGAAGTACAACAAGGTTTAAATAATACCTCATGAAGCAGTCACAGTTCACTGGAACGACTTACGGACAATTAATCTACAAAGTAAATGTCCTTTATATCCTTTGCTGCCAAAATCTATGCTACAAAAGTCTATTACCACCATGAGTCTGGGTTTCCACCTAAAACATGGGTATGATACTATCTTTGTAGCAAAAATTGTTAAAAGAATAAATAAACACGTTTAAAGTGCTTATTAAGGTGATTAACATATAGAAATTCATTGTACTGAAGATAATTTTTAACATAACATTGAACTAAAATTTGCATATAAAACCAAATCATTATATGTTGTTGGCCATCATCAGAAGGTCAATAATAAATACATATTATTTTATCCACCTAAACAGATCAAGCTTTATTGAAACAATCTATGCATACCCCAAATCATCTCTTATTCCATTACAGACATAGACATTAATTTTGAGCAGATATCCCCAAAACAAATAAAAATGAATATACATCATAACATATATGGTCCTCATCATTTAAAAAAATGGGTTTTTAGCAATATAAAAACCCAACTTTTATCTCCAATTCAATCACATTTGAAAAATAATTACCTTATTTCTTTAAATGTAAAATGAAGTGATAATTTATAAGATCTATTAACACTTTGGAACTCAAGCTCTAAATATGTTTAGTAATTATTCAATCTAGACAATAAATCTAAATGGAACTGGTCCAAAACATGGATTTTATTTTTCCTAGTTTTAGCTTGATAGTTTCTACGAATATTTTTGGAACAGAAAATCTACCTTTTGAGCACAATTATAACATCTCTTGATTAATCATGTAGAGAAAACATTTATGATCTTCATAAAATTTTCCCTGCCTTGTAGACTCAGTGATGCTACAGAAAATATCACCAATACTATAACAACCAAATTTATTGTTGAATATTTTTGTCAAAGTTCCTCAAAATGTTTCACATTAGAGTTACCATATGACCCAGCAATTCCACTCCAGTGTACTCAAGAGAAGTGAAAACATATTCATACACAAAAACGTGCACAGGGATGGTCATAGCAGCATTATTCACAATAGCCAAAAAGTAGAAACTGCCCAAATAGCCATCAGATGATCCAAAGATAAACAACATGTGGAGTATCCATGCAATGGACTATCCCTTGGCAATAAAAAGGAATGAAGTACTGATGCATCTTAGAACACGATGAACCTTGAAAATATTATGCTGAGTGAAAGAAGCCGATGACAAAAGGCCATATACTGTTTGTTTCCATTCAGAAAAAATGTCTAGAACAGGCAAATGTATAGAGGTAGAAAGTAGATTAGTGGTTGTCTAGGGCTAGTGGAAAATGGGGAATGGCTGCTAATGGGTATGGCAATTTGCTAGTATCTATCCAATTTTTTAGACAACATGTATATTTGGACTACAGAGAGAAGGAAAAGCCACTAAGGGAGCAACCAGGTTTGAGCCAGAGGCTTCTTGATCTGCAATCAAATGCTCTATCACTGAGTTATACTCCCACACCAGAGAACATATTTTTTGACTCAGTAATACATTTTCAGAGATCTCTCCCAAAGAAAGAATACAATTAAACACATGTAACCTATGAGAAGGTTATTTATTACAATATTATTTTCAACAGTGAGACAGTATATTAATTCTGTGAAATATTATGTAGCATTTAGAAATTATAATAGCATGTACATAATTGGAAGGATTCCCAAGACATTAATAGATAAGACAGATTAGATATAGCAATATGCCTTTTATATGATAACCTGTATACGACCTATAACAATGTACATATAAAGACATGCCTTTATATAACATCATATATGTAACATACTGTTAACTGAAGAAATAACAAGGTTCATAATTTGGAAAGGAGAGCTTTATTTCTCATACAGGGTTGTAGCCTGTGTGTGGCTATTCCCACAGGCTGAAAAGCAGGGCCCGAGGCCACTAGCCAAGAAGTCATACTTACAGGTTGGGACAACAGGAAGAGGAATTTATACCGAGTGTGAGGGTGGCTAAATATACATATTTAACAAGCTATGGGAGGAGTCATGAATATTCATGAAAATAGAAACTCTTGTTTGCACTAGGGAGCCTGCCCTTTTATGAAGTCTGTGTTCAGAAATGGTCCCGCTATATGGCCAAAAGGCTAAACAAGGACACTAAATCCCTCTCTGTTCATGCTCTGTAGACTGCAGACTGTTAAAACCACTTCCTGGTTGGTAGACTTTTATTAGGAAATAATGCTGGTCCGGCCTTAGGGAAAAAAAGCCTGATGGCCATTAGCAAGGGAGGGCTAAAATGATGCGTGCGTCCTAACTTCCAGTGCGAACTCAGTTTTATGTTTCTCTGGGGTTATGTTGAAAACAAAAATAAGGTATGTACAGAATGTAATCACATGGATAAGCACGTCAGCGCCCAAGCAGGGACTGAAAGAGACCTAGCTAATTGTCAAAGAGTGGTTACTTCTGGGAACCGAAGTAGGGTTGGGAGTGACAAAGAGAGCCGTCAGCATCCTACTCTGTATGCTGTGTAGCATTTGAATCTTATGAAATAGCAATATATTCCTATAATACTCATGTCACTAGAAAGGGAGATTAATGTTTTTAAAATAACTGAAACAAAAGTCCTTTGCCTAGTCTAAAGGACTTTCAAAGAAAGTAAATAGATTAACCCAATATGCTCAAAAATCCAAACAAGCAGATAAGCTGTATGGTTTCCCTCAACCAGTATCAGGTCCAATCATGCTGAAGGAGCCAAAGGAGCGGGGACATAGTCCAAAGCTGACCTTACCTCTGGGGAGAACAGCGGGACAAGTCCCTGGGCGAGTGAGATCTCAACTTCGTGATTTGAAATAGACTTGCCATTTGGAAACCATTATTTATTCTCATCCTTACCCTTTTTATTTTAAAACTTTTGTAGGACATGGCGTGTGACAGCCGGTAGTGCAAACCACAGTCCTGGACAGGAAACAAACAGCATCATCAGAGGGGAGAACAAGTTCAATAAAGGGACTATTTGGAAAGCCGGAGGCAAAGTTAAGGCAATCCAACATGAAGAAGTGAAGCATAGAGGAATAAGACCGTAAGAAGCTGTTACCACTCTAAGGTCTGAGAGGCAGGGTGGTAGTAGTTGCTAGGACCTGTGAGCACTGGCCCTGTGAGAGAGGGGCCGCCCCACGGGAGCTGTGGCTGTGGGTGGAGGAGCACAGCCCAGGCAGAGAGGCGACCGGGGAACACAGAACGGGGTCTACTGCCAACGCCCCTACTGCCACTTGCAAAGAACAAGTGATACAAGAGCACCATGAAGAAGGGATGAGAAGGACTAAGCAAAGAATGACCACTGTTATTGCCTATTTTAAGTAAAGGGTAGCTTGTGCTTTTAAAATAAACTGGTATTTGAGACATCACCATGATATTCTGGTTGTGTCTTACTTTACCATTGTCATGTAAATACCATAGGAAATAAAATGCAAAATGAGGTGCACTTAACTATTCGAACATAATGGAAATGTATTTAAAAGATGCAGGCAGAGTCTCTGCAAAAACTGGAATATTTCAAGGAGAATTCACTTGTCTGCTACAGCTAGCATAATTAGAAACCAAAAAGTGATTCTCTCATCTTTGTCCTGAGACAGAAACAATTTTCAGCTGTCCCATTATTCCCTCTGGTAAAGAAGACAATATGTAAGCCATAGTTTTATTTTGAAAGGGTCTTTTTTTTTATTTTTATTTTTTTGTAGCAAGACATTACTAGATTTGCAATTCAAATGATGTCTGTAGAATAAACCAATAGACACTCTTCAGGAATCCTAAATATCAGCCAAAAAGATCCTGTGTGGAACTCATTTCCATTGCAAATGAGGAAAATTAAATTTGGAAAAATAGTTCCTGTTATTGATTAATCCAAAAAGCACCCCATTCTATTATAAATCTAAATATCAAGCGATATGTCTTTAAATAAACATGTAAAAATTAACAGTGAATAATAGAGATTCAAAGATTCTTCTCTCAACTTGAGTTTCCTTTGCAAATAATGAATGAATGCCCCCAAGCAGAGGATACAGTGACTTCAGAGTACAGCAACATGAGCGTGTTTGGCGTGTTCAAAGACCAGGAAAAGGCCAGTGAGGCTGCAGCAGAGAGAGCAAGGGGAGATAGGTGATACTGCGGGAGGGCAGCCGAGCCAATCATGTAGGGTCCTGAAGGCTAAAAGAAGAACTTTGGTTTTTATTCTGCATGCAAAACAGCAGAGGCTTCAAGAAGCCTTGACTGTTTTGGACTGTTTTTACTTATATTCCTGATAGCTGTCTTGAGAAGAGCAGACCCCAGATGGATGCCCTGGGTTCCAGGGCAGACTTATTGATTGCTGTAACTGCTTATTGTTGTAAGCCATTGATATTTTGAAGTTGGTTTGTTGGCACAGTATAAACTGAGTAATAGGCTCCCCTCAACAGTGAGCTTTGTGTGTACATGTTATGTGTTTTTGACCAACACTTAGATATCCAGTACCAGCATGGTTCTCATGAAATAGGTGTTCAGGAAATGAATGAGGGTGGTGTTTTAGCTCAGGCTACTATAACAAAATACCATAGGCTAGGTGGCTTAAAAAATAGACATTTATTTCTCAGAGTTCTGAAGGCTAGAAAGTTCAAAGTTATGATGCTGTAGATTTTGTTCTTGGTGAGGGCCCTCTTCCTGGCTTGTCTGGCTGTGTCCTCACTGGAGAAGAGAGGACGATCTGGTGTTTTTCTCTCTTCTTATAAAGGCCCTGAGCTCTCATGAGGGTTCCACCCTCATGACCTCATCTAAGCCTAACTACTTTCTAATGGTCCTACCTCCTAATAACATCATATCAGGGGCTAGAGCTTCAATATACAAATTTTGGGAGGACACATTCAGTTCATAGCAGATAATGTGCATCAAAATCAGCTGTAGACATCCTAAACTTGTTAAGGTGCTTCGGCCATACGTCAGAGCTATTGAACCAGGATCTCTGAGTTTTGAACTGAGGCATTTACATTAAATAGTATTGACATTAGAGAAGAAATATGTGTTCTTTGTAACAATTTTGTGTGTACACTCCATATATTTTTATTCATATATGTATGCATGCATATATATGTGTGTATATATGCATATATGTATGTGTATATAGTTATACAAACATATTTACATACCTAACATTATAGCACATGTATTGATTTGTAGTTTTCTTATCACATAACAAATTGAAAACATATTTATATGCTGTTTTTCTTATTCCTTTAAAAAGCTGAAAAATATTTTATTATATATCTATACCAGCATATGTTTAAAGATTTCTTATTGATAGTTACTAGATTTTCAGTTTCTAGTTTTTTGTTCATTTTTTTTTTACAAATATGCATGTGCATCTCTACTTGTACACCTGTAATACAGATTTGTAGAAGTAGAATTGCTGGGTTCCAGGGCATTCGTGATTGTATTTCCATAAGGACAGATTGCTCTCCAAAAGATTGTTCCAGTTTTCCATGTTTATTGTTAAAATTTTCATAGATCATGAGGATGCATGCTTGTGGTTAAAAACCACTGGATTAAGTAGACAACTACAGAGAAATCTTGGAGTAAGAGGAATACATGTCACATACTTAGCCAGAGGTGATGAAAATGCCACTTTGGTCATCTGTCATTAGCTTTCTCAGGAATAGATGTCAGTTTAGTAAATTCTTGCACTGTAATTTTCTGTACTTACAAGAACATTTTTAGCTTTCAACATTAATAGTAACAGGTGCAAACATTCTAACTGGACTCCTTCAGTTCTTAGCTTTTGAAAGTTAGTCCAGATATAGCGTTTTTTATATCCAAGTGTCAATATACTCAAACTGCATTAAGCCTCACTGAACTGAGATATGGCTGACATTTGATACTTTGTAGACATTAGGGAAATTTTGAATAGAGATTTTAAATATCTTTCCTTTTGATAGGTATTTTATATCTCAAAGTTTTGGGTTACTACCTTCTTTCAGACAGAAGGTTTAAAATTAATAGTACATGTCCACATAATGTCAAAGGGAAATGAGATGATCACTTTTACTGGAAGCACCAGCCTCAAAAGATGGCAAGACATTATAAATGATGAATCCAATTTTTGCCTATATTTCTTAAATCTGGGATGTTTAATTTTTGTTGAAGGTATAATACATTTTATTAAAGTTTAATTATCTAAATGCCATGATGACCTTGGAATAGCAGTTAAAGGTGCATTAGCTGATATTCAAAGATGTGAGCATCTTATAAAATGGCATTGAAGGGTAGACTAAGAAAGGTCAAAAATATGATAAATTATCTATTCAATCAAATAGATTGAAGTTGGATAAAATGGCAATTAGACTATAACATCAAATATCATTGCAAAATGAGAACGTTCCCCTGACTAGCATGGCTTACTTTTCTTCTGATTTTATCTTCTCTTACAAGCTGTGATGTGCTGTTTAACACAACCTAACGGACCATAACAATAAGCATATTATCAATTCTACTGGCTTTATCTGAATTTTGGCAAAGTCATAATAATAGTATTCCAGGCTGTTAAATACTTTTTTAACAAGATAAAAAAGATCTTAAAGATCTACTTTAAAGTAGATAATTTAAAAATAAGGCTCTATATATTCTCTTGTTGCATCATTATCATTATTATTATTAGACTATCATCTCATTAATTGAATTTCCACTAATTCAGAATTTATTCAAATTAATATAGAACAAACTAAAATAAATCTCCCTATTAACTTAGAAACTCTTCATGAAGAAGAATTTTGCAAAGACGACAACCCCCTAACTTCAAATCTTACCATGTTATCAAAAACCTCACACAGATTAACAATGAAAATAAATAAAATCTCCCAGAATGGACACCCACAGATAACTAGAAGGTAGATAATGCTACAGACTTCAAGTTACATAAAAACAAAGGAATAAATAAGCCAGACCATTAGCGTTGAATATAGAGTCCATACATCTGTTGCAAGTCATGTGTAGATTGGACAAAATCTTAGGAGAACACAGATTCCATCAACTAGGATTGACTTATATGGTCCATTAGGTTGTGCTTCCATATTAATCAACACCTTATATGGAAAATAAATATAACTATCACAAATCATAAATTTAAATACTTAGAAGGAGCAGCAAAGATATGTAAAATAAAAGCTGACAAAAAAAATAAAATCATCTCAAAACAGAAGAAAAGATAATAGGAATAAAAAGAGGGAAAAAAAGAAAAACAAAAATAAATAAAAAAGTAAAAAGTGTCAAGTGAAAGGAATAAATAAGCAAAAAAGATTCAACATTTATATATGTGGGATCTCTGGAAACGAAAATGATAGAATAGAAATGGAATGATATTTAAAGCTATAATTCAAGAAAAGTTTTCTAAAAGAAGACTTGAATTGTCAATTCCTGGTTATTTTCTAATTCGATCATTAGCCTTTAAAGATGAAGGAAAAATTCTCTCAGCCTCAGACAAAGAAAATCAAATCACTTACAAATGAAAGAAAATTAGTTTGAAATTAGACTTCTCCCTTAACAGAAACATGGAAAGTAATACAATAGAGAAATAGTTTTAAGAAACTCCTAAAATTATGGTCTAATTATTTTACATTCAGTTCTGTTTTTTCCCCAATAAGAGGGTATAGGAAAAAAATAATTATAAGCCCTTAAGAATTCTATGAATATTGTTCTCAGGCATTATTTTGAGGAAATTACTAGTAGATAAACATTTTCCACCTAAAACATGATTGCAGAAACTGGCAAAATCATTGGCAGAAAGCATTGCATATTTAATTTTAAATTTAAAACTGAAATATGAATAAAGATAAAAAAACATAATGTAGATATAATATGTTCAAACATAAGAAATATAACTTTAAAAAATGAAAGCACAAGAGAGAAAAGAGGGGAGTGAAATAAATTCATTGATTGTCATGTGTAAGATAAATAGAAGCCAAAAATAGCATTTAAATCTGACAAAGCAAATAGTAAAAGTTCAAATTTAAAAAAGAAAACTAAAGATGTTATTGTATAAAAATATTACTACAAAATTGCAACTAAAAAAGAAACCAACTAATACCAATTTGACGGTGAGTACATGTAGTGCTTGTTTTTCCATTCTTGGGATACCTCGCTTAGTAGAATGTGTTCCAGCATTTTCCAGGAGTATATAAGAGGTGCTATATCACCATTGTTTCTTAAAGCTGAATAGTACTCCATGGTATACATATACCAC